>JYFJ02007805.1:0-14360 GCA_000934665.2 Catajapyx aquilonaris
TCATACAATGACTTTACAGCCTCCAACAGGCGGCCCTTCACTCCATAGAGACTCAGAACTTCCCACAAACCTTCCCTACTTACTGTGTCATATGCTTAATAATAATAATAATAAGTGAAACAGGCCTATTATATATTAGTAATGCCCTGGTGGTATCTATCAGCACGTACATTGTGTGTGTACTTGCGCACTCGTGTTGTCTAATGCTGACCATACGGTTTGGTGCAAATTATATATCCACTAAATGTTTTTAAATGAAAAACATATGCACTTGAACAATTCCACATGTGCAAGGCATGCCATCCAGAGGTGCCAACAGAAGGAGCATAGCGGTTACAACTAGCCGGTTATTTATGCGAGTAACAAGTCGACCAAAGAATTCAATAATAATTGGTAAATTGGGATTAGAACTTTGAAAAATGTTATATAATCATGTTATAAAAGACGCATGTAAAATTGTCAAACATTGACTACAATAGGCACAATCAGTAATGAACTGCAATGAATTCAGTAGCGGCTACTTTTTTTAAAAAAAGAAGTGATTTTGAGCTAAGCGCTTTTTGATATCATGGCATAATTAATAAAATTTAATGTCATTAACTCGTTCGCTATACATAAACCTATATGAATAATTTAGAATTGATATGCATTAGGCCATTTAAAACTCAGCACGATCCGCCATATGTGAATGTGAAAGGAAGAGACAACATCAGTGTGTGTGTGTGTGGGCAATAACATAAAAGAAATTTCCATATTTTGTTGTAAATATATTTTTTGTACCTTCGGAACTGTAGACGGAGATCTCCCAAGGAATATCCTGCAAAGAGATGCCTTCGGACGAGCTGGAGGCGAGGATCTATGATTTCATAGGATCAGCCCACAGAGCGTGCGTACACCCATATCCTTCTTGCCCATAACTTGCTTTTCAACCTTTTCCTAGGAAATGCATGTAAAGTGCACCATACGGTCATTTCCTAGGAAACTGTCATGTTTATTGTGACAAATGTGTGTTTATTTGCAGGCCACACCTCAGCTCAATTGATGTGGCGCGAAGCACAGTGGAAGTGCTGAGGATGTTGGTTGCGAAAGAGGAATGGAAGAACGCAAAGTAATAATTACAAGCTGAGGCGGTTGGGATTTGTAATGCGCATTCATTTGTAGTAATTACTGTAGTTCATATTGGATTCATATTGAACAGGTTCATGAGTTGAAAGCTGCACGTTCAGAAAATGTCTGTCAATAGTCTTGTCGAAATTGCATCAGACAATCAGCGTCAAGCGGATCTCACTTAATTAACACACAATCAGTAGTGATTAGCAGATTTTTGGCACTGAGATGCTTATTTTAAAGCAATTTTCTAATGTTACCGTTTAAGAAATGCTGTGCAGAGTAATATTGATGAATTTCTTAGGGAACTTCTGGAATTAGTTCGGACACAAGGACGAAGACTTACGGATGGAGTTACATCTGAAGCCACCATAGGTAACATGGTACGACGCGTGATGAAGATCATACGTGATGAGTATGTCCTGGTTAAAAAGGTAAAGGGAACGCCTTGAATGAGCCATTATTTAATATAATAATGGTTGTATTCTTGTGTACTGCAGAACAAACAGGAAGAGATAGACCCACAGGAATCCCTGCATAAGATGGTGACCCAAGAAGAGCAAACTGTTGATTACAGCCAGCACCTCCCCAACTTGAAGGAAGCAATACTGGACAATCTGGAAGAACTGCTGACTGAGCTAGAGAACTGGTATGCTTCTGCCATACACTGTTTGATTACTATGTCATATTACCTTTCCATTTCCCTTTGGCAGCATGGACAACATAAGTGGACAGGCACTGGAGCACATACATGCCAACGAGATGATAATGACTATAGGATATTCACGGACTGTCGACTGCTTTCTAAAACATGCTGCTAAAGAACGTAGTTTTCATGTCATTGTTGTCGAAGGTGGACCACTTCATCCAGTAAGTCGGCTGTGCCTTGTATTGCTTTCTCAATTGTGGTTTTCTATGATTTCTACTGAACTCAGGAAAGAAACCGTAACTTCTTGCTGCCAAAGCACTCGATGTATACTTCATAAATATTTCTTGAATATCCCATCCTAAATTCCAATGTTTCGTAGGGCCAGCAGCTAGCCAAGAGTTTAGCCAAGGCAAAGATCGAAACTACGCTGATCCCAGATGCAGCCATATTCGCCATGATGTCCCGTGTGAACAAAGTGATCATTGGGACCCAGATGGTGCTTGCCAATGGAGGACTCCAGGCGGTCGCCGGAACCCACACCATGGCCCTGGCCGCATCCCATTACTCCGTCCCACTAGTGGTTCTGGCTCCCATGCTCAAGCTGAGCCCAACCTACTTGTGCTCCAGCCAGAAACCACCGTTCAATTGTTTCCGCTCACCCTGTGGCAGCCTTGACTACAGCCAAGGACACCTTCTATCCCAGGTGCACGTCTGTTCGCCAGTGTTGGACTTCGTGCCACCTGACCTGGTCACCCTCTTCATTTCAAATATGTAAGTGGAGATATTCCTTATGTAGTTCAAAGGAACACACTATCTTTGAAACGTGCATTACGACCAACAATCTTGATTTCTTTCAGGGGAGGACATGCACCATCATACATATACCGTCTTCTGAGTGAATTGTACTCTACAGATGATTATAACTTGTAAAGGTTCATTTCATGTAAAGATTTATTCATGAAAATTGTGGTCAGACTCTCTCAATTGTCTCCTTGTGCATCCTTTGCCTTCACCATCCCCTGCTGGTGTTTCTTGGTCTTCTTGCTCTGGGCCTCATCAATTGGTGCTGCCTTCACAAATGGGATCTCATCCTTGTACTCTGCAATATCAAACATGGCATTTATTTAATAATTATTATTATGTAACTATTATTACAAACAAGTTGAAAATTATAAGCAACTAGAATGATCACAAACCTGGAGGCATGAAATCCTTGAGGACGTCAGGCACCTTCACCCCCGTCTCAGTTTGGTACACTTCAAGCACAGCACAAATGACACGGGTGGTAGCACACATTGTGGCATTGAGCATGTGCACATAGTCGGTCTGCGCGTTCATCTTCTTTGTCTGGCCATAACGTATCCGGAGCCTCCTAGCCTGGTAATCCAGGCAGTTTGAACAAGACACCAGCTCCCTGAAGGCCCCTTGTTCTCCCCCCGGAAACCATGCCTCCACGTCCAGCTTCTTAGCAGCAGCATTGTTCAGGGCCCCTGACACAATGGCCACCACACGGTAAGGGAGCTCCAAGGCTTGGCAGAAGGTCTCCGCATTCAGGATCATCTCATCCATCATTTCCCACGACTTGTTGTCAAAAGGGGAGGTAATGCAGAATTGCTCCACCTGTCAGGACAGAACGAGATGAACAAACAAGAGTATAAATGATGAATTCTAGCGTACATAAACTGAATACAAGAATCACTGATCTCTCATACAGTGATCATTATCATTTGATCAACTCACTTTTTCAAATTGATGCACCCTGAAGATCCCCCTGGTGTCTCGTCCATGGGATCCAACCTCTTGCCTGAAGCATGTACTAATACCAGCGTATTTTATCGGCAATGATCCTTCCGCTAGCCACTCATCCCGG
Source organism: Catajapyx aquilonaris (assembly GCA_000934665.2). NCBI lineage: Eukaryota > Metazoa > Arthropoda > Diplura > Dicellurata > Japygidae > Catajapyx > Catajapyx aquilonaris. The sequence continues at coordinate 3,627 of JYFJ02007805.1, forward strand.
TGGAAGGCCGCAATCGGCTGCTCTGAAGTTGCTATGAGGTATTTCTCCTCCACCTCCTTATCCTCCGACTTTTCACTGCCTTTGCCCACCACCTTGTACAGCTCCTCATCAAACTGAGACAGCTGGGCCACCTCCTGCATCACTTCCTTGCGCATGAAGAAGGGTGTGTACATGGCCTTGTATCCCTTCGCACTTAGCATCCTCAAAGCCAACTGTATCAAGGCTTGCTCTAAAAACACGGCTGCTCCTGTCATGTAGTAACCACGTCCCCCAGCAGTAACAGCACCACGCTCTCCATCCATCCCATCTATCATAGTGATCAGGTCTACATGGGAGTAGCGCTTTCTGAGGGTAACGTCACCATAGGTACGCTCAACCCGATTCTCATCCTCATCGTTGCTCACCGGTACCGTATCATGCAGGTAGTTACCCACTTCTTTCAGGGCCTCATTGCGATCCTTTTCTGTCTGGATTAGGCTCCTGTTGTTAGACTCAATGGCTTCATCAATCAGGACGCGGATCTTCTTAATCTGGGCTACACTCAGAGCTTGGAGATCTTCACTATTGAGTGAATCCAGTTTAGTGAGGCACGATTCTGGAAGTAGCTCATCACCACCAACATCTTTTTTCTGAAAAAATCATGGTATGAAGAGTCTGTAGATCTGTTTAACAAGTACACTAAATAAAAGCAACACACTGCTAAGGCAAAGAATACAAACTTATTGCCATCCATGCCACCTATTAATATATTGGTTACATTTCAATTTATCTGTATAGCATAGTTAGTGCATAAAGTACACATGACTATGTTCAACGAAACACTGAATATTTCCATAAATTTTGTTTCCATTATTGTAGAAGTAGTTGGGCATAATCATAACAATGTTTTATGAAATTGACTTTGAGGACTTGAAACTATTGACATCTTTTGAAGTCTGCACAAGTGAAACATGACAGGTCTCACATCTTCATACACAAGCCACGTCAAAATTATTTGGCTTAATTCCATTTCATTTGTAAAATCTTTGCTACTCTCCACACCACACAACTATATATAAAAATCATGCAGTCACTTCAAAATTAGACATTTTCCTTGCATTTTCCATTCAAGCAGTGCAGTGGGGCATTGATAAACAGAACTGCAAGTACTTTTAAAATAGTCTGTAAAATCTAGAGTTGTGCACTTCTGTGACGAATGGCATGCCTACCAACTCGATACTTCCCACATGTAGCACATGCTTGTCTGTAGAGCATGTTAACCAAAGAAACAAACACCCGCACCTTTTCTACTGAATCTGCCTTTCACGCAACAGCTAAGGATTCAACTAAGCAAGAACCACTCGTACACAACCATGCCCAAAGACCTTCACATCAGCCTCACCTTCTTCACTTCATCTGTAAGAAATGAGGTCATGTGAGAAAACCACCTGAAGAGGTGAGGCAGGGAGTCATTTGGGGGGCTTGACTGTAAGTTGAAGTACAAATGCCAGTCAGCGTCTGTCAAGCAGTGACCATTCACATAGCTCAGGTCTGCTAACTGACTGTTCAACAACTGGAGGTCAAGCTTCGGCTTGCTCGCTACCGTGTTGTTTTTCACTCCCTTCTGCAAATGAGCCATACACCTAATTGTACTGGCTTCATCACACTAATTTCTTTTTTATTTTATGAGGAACTGTTGCAATAGAAGAGGCTCAAAAATTCATCAGCATCATGCTCACCTTCATTTTCTCCCCGATAACCTTGCTGCACAGGTTCTTCAACTTGTTCCACACATCAGCCTTATGCCTCACTGCAAGTGAACAGTCACAACATTAGCTAACATAACAGCAAGATACACCAAGGTAAAGTCAACCCAGATTTTACACATGTTGTGTTCAGATGAACATGAGCCAGTCATTAAAATGCCGTGTTCAGATTTTTTGCACATTTCAGTATATGGCTAGTTTTCATCCAAGTGAACACCGACACCCGAGGGGTTAGTCACTTGATACTATCGGGTACAACGGACTTCGGTCGTACTTTGTCCGGACGTCACTTGGACTTCAATCCGACTTCAGCCTCGGTGTCCGAAGGATTTCGTTAAGTGACTAACCCTTCGGTGACACCTTCTGGAGATACATACGCTGCCTCCACTCCGCATCCTTGTCCACTACGGTGTCCACCAGCTTGACATCCTTGAACCTCTTCCTCTGGATGTCCCTCATCTTCTCTGGGTCGCCCCCTCTCTCCGCCCTGAACGCATCAATGTCCAGCACCATCTCTGCACCTGTCCCAATAAACACAACAGTGTCCTCCATCACATGACCGCAGTCCATTGAACCACACACACACTTACCTCTGTCGACTGGTCCTTTTTTAAATATATACCAAACTGATCAACCAAGCCGGCCTGAGGAGACGACAACGAGGCCAAACAATAAAGTTGGAAGTGCCAGATGGCCAAATCAGGGTTGCCAACGCAAACCTTGCGTCATTTCGGTTGCGTCAATGTTGGCCACACTGGTGCGTCACGGACTCTTTACGATAAATTAATGGTGGTGAATTAATTATAATAATAATATTTAATCAACGGTCGGAGACAACTGGCGGGATTGGTAGAAAATGGCGCTTGGTTTCAAATGGTCCTAATTTGGCAAGTGATGAAATTTAGTGCAGAATTTCTTGTTTGTTTGGCGTGATTGCGTGCAGATCATGAAATTATATAATTTACGTGGTTGACGTATGACTCACCCGGACTATTATTTTCATTAGATTGGTACAGATAGGTCTTGATAGCCTATCTTTGTTGCTGCACGGATATAATTTTTTTTTTTTTTGTCTGTTTCAAGTATTCAGTACGATTCAGTATCTTCAGCAATATTTACTGTAATTGGGAAAATCTTGAAACTAATTCAATTACAATAATTTTGTATCATTTTACAACCTTTCATTGTGCAGCCTTGTTTTGCTCAAACCTAACCCCGTCGTAATGCAGGACTTACCGCCTGTACCGGGGGATTACTTAACATGTTAAGTAATCCCTTCCTGTACAGTACAGTACAAGTGGATGTGACTTGTTGAGATCAGCTCACTTTGGCAAATGCAGCTGGAAAATGAACAGGCAAGATGGTAGCTATAACAAAAAGTCAAGAGTCAATAGTGAATCACTAGACTTCTCGTTTATTTCATAACACAGCTATAAAACTGGCCAAGGCAACATCGTTTTTGTTCTTTTTTTGGAATAGTAGCAGTAATACAAATAAAACAGGTAATACTCATGCACCAGTAGGATCACAATGAAAGAGCATTTTTTTAATTATTATTTTTTGGAATTGTTTTGCAGAGGTTATGCCACAGTCTCACAAGCACTTTTAAGCACACCTTGCACTAGATCCAAATCCTCTTCTGAGAGCAGGCTGTTAACCGTGATTCGTATGCTGGGCTGAGGAACACTGACCTCACACTTTTCAAGGTAACTTGGCATTGTTATTGCCACTCCCTCATTTTGTGCCTGGAAAAAAGATCACATTTTGATTCATTAAAATCTGATGAATAATAGCCTCTCGACATTGGAATGCCGCTTTCTACTGTTGCGAGTATTTAACACTGACTTGACTGGCTATCCTGCTCAGCAGAGCTTCGTCTTCTGCTCGACTTTCAGTAGGCTGAAGTAGATAGAGATGCTTCACTGGCGAGTCCTGGTCACCACCCAGGCGCAAATTGGGTAGGGAATTCAGCTTTTCATGTGCAAGCCTGCAGTTCACACGAAGGTTTTCAAGCATAGAAGGATCTGCATCTACTTTTTCTAAGGCTACTATTGCTGCTTTCGCCAGCAGTGGGGGTAGAGAAGCAGAAAAGATGTATCCTGGTGAGGAAAATTTGCATGATGAGCATCAGACAAAGAAAAATACATTTCATGACCTTTTCTAAACGACACACCACTTCACATGTGCCAAATTTTCTGAATGCCTGCTTCTAATCTAACTGACTGAAGACTACATAATGTGCTCCATCAGGAGCAGAAATAGATGTATCCAGCATGATTTTGCAAAATTTCCCAGAGCGTACTTCATAGTGGCCATGCAGTTGTAACTCCGCATCTACAGTAATAATGAAAACCGGATGTCCACTCAACTGACCTAGTCCAGAGAGTCTCTGGTGGTCCACGACAAAGTTGGACCCAACACAGAATCCACCAGTACTGCTTATGGCATTCTCCATAGATCCCGAGATAAGGTCAATGTCATTAACGTCAACACCGTAGTACTCTGTAATTCCTCTTCCGGTTCTCCCCACAGCAGCAAAAGATACGCTTTCGTCGAGAAAAAGGCGCACTTTAAATCGCTTCTTCAGCTCCAGGATCTCAGGCAAGGGGCAGATCTCCCCTGTATTTATGTAAATTCCTTCTACTACCAGAAAACGGCGTGTTGCCTTAGCTTTCCGTGGATCCTGAAGAAGAAATATAAATTCAGCATCACAACACTGCAGCATTTCATATAATAAAAATCAGATTAAAATATTTTGTAGTATGTCGGAGTATGTCATGAGGCATATATACTTCTCTTTTACAAGACAGCAATTAATGTATAATGTTGGAATTGCCTATATTTAAAAATGCACTAAATTTAGGAAGAAGTCATTAAATAATAATGGTTTAAACGCCAAGAAGGTAGCTTCAGACTTATAAGCAGAGTTAAAAAGCCAGCAATGCCAACATATTTTATGGAGAATAGTCCTTATCAGGATATGACAATAACAATATATTTATTACTTTATTATACATGTGGTATATATACCCATTACTGTACATATGGAAATCTCCTATTCATATGCACAGGCCATAACTCACATATTTACTGCATTATGTCATAGAATAATAAATGCCTGGGTATAACCAAAAAAGTAGTACAGTCGAGCTCTAGCCAATTACTTTAGCACATCACTCAGGGTATAATGATAGAAGTTTCAGGGAGATGAACTGTCAATTAATTAATCCTGCTTTTATCAATTTTTATACCTCATTTACAAACCCATGGTCTGAAATTAGTTTGTTTCTACCTATACTGTATATCCTAGTGCTTGCCTTTTTATCTTCCTCCTCCTGTGACAGTAACAAATTCTCCAACTCTTCCATATCATTGTGCTTAAAGTACACAATCCGGCTGCGAGATGCTGTCAGGCCTTGTTGAATAGCAAAGCAGACACCATCATCCCTGCAAAATTGGGGATGTCAGCATAGAGATGTAACATAATGGCAAACTTACTCACACAAATATGATGTCCCCTTTCTTCGCGTATGCGGGAATGGCACTAGCAATGGTTGAAAATCCATATGAATATAGTATGGCCTCCTCCAGGTGCATAAACTGCGCCACCTTTTCCTCAAGTTCCATGTGCACATCTGAGGGGAAAAAATAAAAAATAAAAAATAAAAAATAAAAAATAAAAAATAAAAAATAAAAAAATAAGCATGTGTATCCTGGCATTCCAAGAGTTTGAACTGTCCTTTCTTTACAGACTCTATTACTGTACTTTATACTGTGTTGCATAATTTGTGCTAACAAAATATAAATTATATAAATTATATACGTAAATTATATAAATAACAAAATTTCTGCCTGTTCCCATGAGATAATTTTTCATAATTCTTACCGACAGTGCCATAGAATCCTCTTGGGCCACATGACCCAACACCATACTTCCTCAGACACTCCACGGCTGCATCCTCAACATCCTTGCTCTCAACCAACCCAAGGTAATTGTGGGTGGCCATGTTGAGGCACTTCTTCCCATCAACTTCAATGTACTTGCCAGCCTATAAGTGGGGAACACAATTATTACTACTGTACATACTCTTATCTGCTACTGGTGCACGCAGTGAAAACCATACACAGCGGAATCAGTCCATTCTATTAATTTTTTTGGTAACAGAGAAGTTTCCTCCACATGGGCCAAACTAAAGTAGAAAAAGTAAGGTGCATGAACATGTCTCCTACTTGGTATTCCCAATCATTCATGGCCTGTTGACATTTCCTAGTAGGAACTTGGTAGGACCCTACAGCTACAATGTGCAATATTTAACAAACTGTGTGCTTTTCAAACACCATTTGTGGGATCCCTTCCTGCAGAAAATTTTTCCCCACTTGAGGACTACTCCTACATCCTTTTTGTCCTGCTCTTGTTAGTTTCATAAATCTGTGAAATGGCCTTCAACGCAGTAATAATCCCAAGGTTTTCCTTACTGAAGGAAAATAAAGTTCTGCCTGTTTCCGTATTAAACAGGTTCATCTATAGGTAACAGAAATATAGGCAGTCCTATCTTGCTGCTGGAACAACAAAAATAATTTCCACATCAGACAAGTTTCTGTTCCATCCAGAGTCCGCTACAAGCCGGTTTCACTACATAAAATCATGCTGATGATTGTTTAAGAAGTGCACATTTTAAATAGCTATTTTACTGGAAGGCTGCCATCATAAACTGAGCACAAGATAGCAACAATCCTGCTTGAATTGTGAAATGGCTAGAACTATAAGAGAGGGGCTGATCAAATAGAAAAAGTGTTTCATTCCTTTGTTAATAATAATATGGTTAGTATTATTATACTGATGGTTGGCGCTGACTGCAATCCAAAGGAGACACGAGGCGATAAATGTTGCCAGTCCCGACCAATGGCCAATTTTTATTATCTCTGAAGTGAAGAGAGCGAAAATTGGAAGTATTCAACCCTGCATTGGCTATCTACGGCCACATAGTACTCGAGCAATCTATAGAAAATAGGTTGGTGCACATGTCCCGCAACATTGCACCCTTGCCAAACTAACCCTTCCCCTGACGATCCTTGGCACTAGGGCTGGATGTCCCTTTGGGTGCTCAGGCACTAGTGGCTGTGGGACCCACTCCTTGATCAGCTCCTCCTCTTCCTTCAGGGAGAGTCCTGCAGACTCCTGTGGGTTGTAGCTCTTCCTGAGCAGCAGCCACATGACCCACACCACCAGCAGTCCCTCCAGCAGCAGGTGGTGGAAGGGCGCCTGCAACACACGCCCCGTCATCAATCAAACCCCATTCGATCCCTCCGACGGAGTCTTTACCTGCGAGAAGGCCACCGCTGCCTCGTAGATGTTCCACTGGGAAGACATGTTGGCGCATTTTCATCCTCCTCCCCTCCTCTCCCTCTACTCTCTCCTCTCTACGATGATGCTCCACACCCCTTTCGATCCTCGGGAATGAGTCACGCAACTTCTTCTAGCTCCCTTCCCCGCAGCGTTTATTATTCATGATGCGACCATGCGTCTTTATTAGCCCAGTAGGGAACCCGTCCAGTGGGTCAACCATTAACAGGTGTTCCATTTTTGTCAATGAACGCTAATTAAACCCGACTTCCATAGTTCCATAGCGTAGCTGCTGCGGATTTGGTGGTTGCGATAAGCGGTTATCCGCATAACAGTTACTTCTGGAAGCGACATGCAGTAGCTGTTAAATGGAGTATCATGTGCAGTGTCATAATATGTGACGCCACTCTTGGTGACACTTGCCAAGGGTCAAGGCAGGCTATCTTCTCTTGCATTTAAAATGCACGTGCCTGATTAAAAGGAAGCCGAAGAAGCATTGCCTTGGGCGAGTAGAATTTTGACAGTATACTGCATATATATACACGCAAATTTGTCACACAATTACGATTGCTTTACTATTGCACTTGGAACTTGAATAGTAATTACAGATTCGCACATGAAAACATATCACCACAAAGAGTATTATATGGTACGGCGCGACATGTGAGTTGATTGAAACCTCCAATCAGCAGTTCATGACCTAAGCTCGTCTCCTTCCCTCCACAAATACGGTATCAAAGTTCAAAATGCATAATCACGACATACTTGGAAGGTTTATCTCCAGCAGTCTGCCAATAATTCGCAGAAGTCACATGAAGAAGCATAGACAGTTTGCCTGTGCTGAAAGGCTCAACTGACATTTTGATCCGTACAGCAGTAACGAGATGAAGACTTCAGCATGTTTCATCTCGGCAATTCTGCTGCTGTTCTGGTGCGGAGAAAAAGAGACTGCACTTGCCTCGTATTGGAATCAACCACAAGCATCTACTGAAGGGAATCCTCTCCATTCAGGAGCAGTAATACAGGTGGACCAAGAAACTCTCGCCGTAGCAATCAATTCCATACTGCAAACCCAGGTACCCATCCTGATCCAAGCTTTCGAAGACAGACTCCTCGATGCCAGTGAGTTACATTTTCTGGGTGCTCTGTACTAGAAAAACCTATTCACCATCTTCTCTATCTCTATAAATAAGGAGAGTTTGTTTGTTTGTCCCTTATAGAAATCCAGGGGAAGGCCCCTACACCGCCTTAAATTAGCATATCGGGGGTTACATTTTTCAAGGAATCTAACGCCGTATGTTTCAGCTTCCGAAAATGAACCTAACTCCCACAACACGCATATTCCCGAATCTTCTCACTGCTCAGGCCTTAACAATTAACTTACATAACAATATATCAATTCGCATTCCCATGGAAATGCCCTTATGCAACTTCAATACCTAGCAGATTAAACCATCGCCAGTAAATTCAGCGCATGCACCAATTACGCTAATAATTGGCCACCTCACGTGAGTTCGTATCGTATGGTCATTCCGGGATTTCGTGGGATTAGAAAGTAGACTTCCAGACAAAAATAAATACAATAAAATAATGCAGTATTTACTAATATTACTCCGTGTTGAAAAAATTTCTTCCACCATGCATCTGTATACGTCTGTATACGTACATTTCTACAGTTCTTCAAAGCAAACATATGGAACGAGATGGAGGTGTGAAGTGGGGTTGGGAGGTCAAGGGGTCAAAAATGGAGGGGGAAAAAACACACGGCTGTGCAGTCTTTTCCTGGGCCAACTCCATCCGCAATCCTCTTTTTACACATCCAATCAGAATATCTGTGTCGACTACACTATAAGACAAGCAGGTAATCTATCACAGGGAGTGACAAACTTATTGCAACTTATAAGGCCTATTTTAAGACATATCGAGTTTCGAGTGTACGGAAGGGAAATTTTTACAAACAAACACACTTCCTAAAATAGTGTATATATGTACCCCTACCTTTACCAGCACCCCAACATACCCGGGCAACGCCGGGTAACCTGCTAGTCTTCTTCCTCTTAATCTATAAATGAGGAGAGTTTGTTTGTTTGTCCCTTATAGAAATCCAGGGGAAAGCCCCTACACCGCCTTAAATTAGCATATCGGGGGTTACATTTTTCAAGGAATTTAATGCCGCATGTTTCAGCTTCCGAAAATGAACCTAACTCCCACAACACGCATATTCCCGAATCTTCTCTCTTCTCAGGCCTTAACAATTAACTTACATAAACATCAAATATAACAATAAGTTATATCGATTCACATTCCCATGGAAATGCCCTTATGCAATAATACCGCCTAGAAAATTAAAGCATTGCCGTAAATTCAACGCATCCACCAATTACGCTAATTGGCCACCTCACGTGAGTTCGTATCGTATGGTCATTCCGGGATTTTGTGGGATTTGCAACTATAGACTTCCAGACAAAAATAAGTACAATAAAATATCAGTAAAACTTCCATAAGTCGAACTAATTTATAAGTCGAACTAATTTATAAGTCGAAGAAAATGATGAGCTTGGTTGGTCACAATGTAAAAGAATAGGAAATAAACTTCCCTAACTCGAATTTCTATAACTCGAAGTTCTCCATAACTCGAAGTAGGCAGGGTCTCACGATGGGATATCAATGCATTTTCAGTCTCCCTAAGTCCAAGTTCATGTTGGCGAGTATACGGTATTCTCATTTCCCAGCCGAAGGGTAGTGAGTAGGCCACATGTACAGAAAGGCTCAATTTCCTGATCTCCGTCTACCAGACGTAGCCAAAGAAGTGTTTGACTCTGTTGAGACAATTGAATCCTTGAATTTAAGAGTAGCCAAATGTCTATAACTGAGATTTTTTTTTACAACAAAACAATGAGAAACATTGTAAGTGTGATAGTGACAGTTATTTTTAAGTTTTGAACACCTTTCGTCGCTGGATATAAAGGTAGGCTTCCTTATAGAGTTAGGTGCTTAAATAATTCCAAACTTCTCTAACTCGAATCTTCAATAACTCGAAGTTTTTTTCAGGTCCCATGGAGATTCGACTTATGGAAGTTTTACTGTAATACAGTATTTACAAATATTACTACTAACTACGTGTTGAAAACAAAATTTCCCACCATGCGTCTGTACATACATTTCTAAATTTCTTCAGAGCAAACATATGGAACGAGATGGGGGTGTGAAGTGGAGTTGGGGGATCAAGGGGTCAAAAATGCAGGGGGGAAAACACACGGCTGTGCAGTCTTTTCCTGGGCCAACTCCATCCGCAATCCTCTTTTTACACATCCAATCAGAATATCTGTGTCGACTACACTATAAGACAAGCAGGTAATCTATCACAGAGAGTGACAAACTTTGGCTTATTGCAACTTATAAGGCCCATTTTAAGACATATCAAGCTTCGAGTGTATTGAAGGGAAATTCTTACAAACAAATGCACTTCCTAAAATACTGTATATGTACCCCTACCTTTACCAGCACCCCAACATACCCGGGCAACGCCGGGTAACCTGCTAGTCGTATGGGTCATTCCATGTCAATTCACCGAGCCCCCTGACCCTTGGGTTGTCAGATTTTGACGAAAATCGGCGAATCGCTTTAATTACGTCTTTCAAAAAT
>JYFJ02007806.1:0-14374 GCA_000934665.2 Catajapyx aquilonaris
CCACACAGCCACGCTATGCTGCAACGAGAGTGTGAGTGTTGGAAGGGTCTAGCCTATTTACCAGATGCACTTCAAAGAGAAATAAATGTGAAATGAGTGATGAAGTAACAGCGAGAAAGGTCCATAGCGATAAAAAGAAACGACGTCTTCCATTCAGGATTCGATCCTTCAACCTTCAGGTTACGAAGAGAGAGTCTTAACCACTAGACCACTGCGCTACTTCGATAGTGACACTCTCTCCAGCATGTACTTATTGCAAAGAAAGGGCGCCACAAAATTCAACAATCACCATAAAATGTTTGATTTAGGTTACATTTTTTAGCCTTATTAGTTAGTGTGTTAATAAGTAAAAAATTTGTGTTTCAGTTATATCAAGTAAAAAAGGTATATTCATTATACACTATGTTATCAGAAACCATTATTTTCGCGACTTTCCCAGTTTTCCCCGCCACTTCTTCCACCCTTTTCTCCCAGTCTCACAGTCTGATATCTTTTCTCCGACTGAACCTGCGTTACTGAGCTAGTCAGGGTGTGACCCGAGGTCATGGGTCACACAATGTATTGTACTGTATAAAACATATACGATATACCTACCAGCTGTGTCCTTCTTTCTGAAGATTTGGAAATGGCCACCCTATACCTGCTACAGAAGGCCTAAAAGGGACATGTCCACTAGAAGAAAATAATAGATTCCCACACATGAAGAGCATCGACTCTCACACTCGTCAAAAACAAACAAATAATGATGAGAAACTGCGCATGTTCCCAAATTATTCTGTCTGCAGTGTTACGCCACCCCCATCATCACAGGATGTTACTCTCGAACTGATACTTCAAGGGGTACTCTCTGAAAAGCAACGTGTATCCATGGTATACAGAGTTGCGATTTTTTTTTTAAATGCACATTGTGTACTGCATTATGTACATTAGTTAGTACAATGCAGTACACAATTTGCTGTGTATACCATGCATACACATTGTTTTTAGGGCGCTTAAAACTTGTCATAAATAAAATCCTGCTCTATTGAAAAAATACTTGTGGATCGCTGCGAGAGCCAATAATAAATTGATATGAAGAAATTAATATGAAGAAAAGATAACTAACTCTGCTCGAGTATATGTGCAGGAAGCGCTCACCTACAATCCTGTAGTCTTGACGAGTACAAAATGAAGGATTAAAAATTGTCAAAAAAATATCTAAAAATATGAACGTGGATCAGTTAAAAGAAAACATAATAACTGAATAATGCCGACTGTTTGAAACATTTATTATGCACATTTATTGGGAGGTTCCTGGTTACAATTAAGCATTGCGAATGGTCCAACGAGATTGATAGTACCTGATGCAGTTGTGAACTGGGTTGTCTGAAAATCAGGTATGACACACATTATCTAGATTCAATTTTTTTGCCATTATTAGCTCCATATTAGCCACTAGACCAATGCAACACATGACAAATATCTACTGCATATGCGGGTAATTAGCTAGTACTGTAATACAGGCCAATGTTTAACTCGAACGAATACTCGAGTAACGGATTTTAATGTTTAGATGCAATGACATGCTATAAAATTGAAGCCTTTTTATTCTAAATTTCCTTAATACTAATATACTGTACTTGCCTCCCTGAAGACCTGGCACGCGAAGACCTGGCACACCGAAATTACTCGTAATTGACCTGGAATCTCAACGAGGAAGAATTGATGGAGGGATACTGAATTAAGGTTCTTTATTAGCAAGCTTGTTTTTGTTTTTTCCGATCCACAGATACGGGCACAACGCGAATTATATGAAAAAGTTAATCTGTTTAATCGTACATACGTATAGATGTAGATTCTGCTAGGTATGACGGTGATGACGGTGCTTCAATATTCCTTCAAGCGTTCCTCTCTGCATTTCTTGCTCCTCCTCCTCCAGGCGGTTTATGTGAACAGGAGCTCTGTCCTGCATCTGGGGAAGAGAACAGATAGTTGTGAAACTATTGGTCATCACTCACTTTATAGAGACAGAGACATGGGGTCGTCTCTGGCTTCGTCTCGGGTGGTATATCCACAGACTAAACCACCCGGGGGAGTTCACAAAACGACCAAGCACCGTTACCGCACTGCACTTGCACATCCCCTCCTGTCATCCTGCCCGTGGGCCCGGGCTTTCATGAAATAGGCACCATGTACTTAACATCTCAAAATACAATAAAGGTCCATGCTATATACCCCGGTAGGGGTGAAAGCATTACCCACAAATTATTATTATTATTATTATTATTAGAGACAGAGACATTAAATAGGACATTTGAAATCGTAGATTCGGTTATGCTGAAGTAAAAAAGGCGCATTTATTAGTATAATTTAGTGTGTATTGTACACAGCCTATGCAGAACATCTATGCCCTTCTTTTGGAGATTTGGACATGGTGTCACCCTACATAAAATTATGTTCAATATTATGTGTTATGAACATGTTCATATAGGTCTCCTCGTAATGAAGCAATAACATCCTACGAAGTGGGGGTGTATCTCAGTGGTAGAGCGTTCGCTTTGCATGTGAAAGGTCCCGGGTTCGATCCCCGGCACCATTTTTTAAGCCCCTTGGGATTGGAAGCACGACACGAGCGGGAAAAGCTCCCGAAGTTAGAGGCATATTTGTTTATTGTCTGGGAGCACCAGGGAGCACCAGGGAGTACCAAGGAGTACCTAAGGAGTACCGAAGAGTACCACTGCAGGTGTACACCGGAGTACCGAAGTGAGTAGGGCCTACCCCCTTGGGGTAATCACTCGACTGAAAAGTGTACACAGGAGTACCCAATTCAAGGAGTACCGAGGAGTACCGAGGAGTACCTGGGAGTACCGAGGAGTACCTGGGAGTACCGAGGAGTACCTGGGAGTACCAAAGGAGTACCGAAGAGTACCACTGCAGGTGTACACCGGAGTACCGAAGTGATTACCCCCCTGGTGAGTACTCGTCACCCACCACTATGTCCAGTGTCACCAGCTGCATCAGTATGAATAAGCCGAGAGAACTAACGTGGTCTCGGTACAAGAAGGGGGCGTGACGACCCAACTCGACCCGATCCTTCAGGAGAGTCAGCCCAAGGGTCACGGATGCCCCCATTCCTGGCCGCAGATGATTTTCCACTAATTTCACCCCATAGCTCGTGTGAAAGAATGGTCATTTCCCGAGATACCCTGGCTCCCAGACTAAATAGGCATTTTTCATCTTGGTTGACCTCGTGGCAGGGTGCCAACGTGACATTTTTAGACCAGGTCAGGTCAAGCTTGTAAAATGTGGCGTGTGGTCTCTTTATTATAATAGCTTCCTCTCTCTATAGACTTCCCCTCTCCTTCTAATGGATAAAGTGCGTGACAAAGAGGATGTGGCACTCATGCAGGTCATGTGTGGTTACAGTGGGATACTCACTTGGGTTAATTGGTTCATCCGGGACTCGAGCATCCGTCTTCAGTTCCACAATCAAGAAGAAGGAGACGGCCACGATAATCGTCTCCAGGTCAAGCAGAGAGGAAAGTTCTTCGTCATGGTTGTTCAAAAGGTTCAGAGGATGGTGGGTGAAGGGTTATTCGTTTCAGAGCAAGTCGATTGTTTCGGGAGAGGTGTTGAGGCACGTCCGATCAGACCAGACTCGACAGATGCAGTGAGTGAGGGCATTGAAGGTGGGGCACGTTACTTGGCTGAGAGAGGGAGCGTTGGGGAATCACATATGCAACCAGGCCTTCTATTAAACAAAAGAAATCTGCAGATGCTCGAAACAGATGTGTGCTGATGCACTTCTTCTATTCATCTCTTTCTTTACACGAATTAATTCAAGAATAATTCCGATCCCTTCATTTACTGGAAATGGAATTGCAAGGGATACTATTTTACTCATGTTCTGTTGTGATGCAAATTCGATAGATGATCATCTGTGAAGTGCAGGGTGTGCCATCAGACGACATTGCACATAAATCGCCCAAGGTGGCCCAATACCACAGCATCCGAGTGGGGGACGAAGGACCACTTCCATCACAGTCATCTGGGGCTCAGCATCTTCAGGAGGACAATGAGATGATTATCCAGACAAATTGGGTGACTCCCACTATAGACCATAGACTTGTATTGCTGCGAGTATTGCTATGTACTTGATCGGTGAGGTCCCCCTCTCATTAACAAAATATATTATATAATAAGGCCCCTTAATTTTCCCTAATTTTCCCTGCACTAATTGGCCCAAAACAAGTCGTAAATGTAGGGAGGAGAAATGTCGAGGCAGTAACCGGTAACGAGATAGACGATGGTCAAGATGAGGTCGCCCCTAAGACAATCATTACCACCTGGCGAATGTTTTAGATTCTCGTCGAGACGTGGCCGTAGAGAAACAATACCTTATCTGTATGCCATGTTGATGCCATTATGTGATAAGGCTTACATATCAACCTTGAGCACTTATCGCCTCATAAAATAATATACTCCTAGAGGCAAGTGATGAACAGATCTGGGTCAACCGTTCACACCATGAAGTGTCGTATCATCCCTTTCGCTTTAATTGCCTTGCACCTTCTGCTGGGAGTCCAGTCATCAGACATCCTGATGGTCATGTACTTCGCATCCAAGAGTCACAAGAATGTGTTCGAGCCCCTGGCCCAGGGTCTGGCTGAGAGTGGTCACAACGTGACTCTGGTGACGCCGTTCCCCAAGACTCGCAACATCACAGGAGTTCGTGAAGTGAATCCAAGTGTGGTGGTGACAACATTGCCAGTGTCTTTGAAACGCTTTCAAAAACCAGAGTCTATCAACAAGATTGAAGCAATGCTCGACTTTTTCGATGCCACCACTGAAATGTGCGACGCCTTTCTGGCCAGTACCGAGACCGAAGACCTGATGAAGTCCATCTACGATTTGGTGCTAATTGACGGATTGCAAAACGACTGTGCGGTGGGTATGGCGTATCGGATGCAAGTGCCGTTCGGATACCTGCACACCAGTGCATTCCTAGGGTGGCACTCGGTACCCACCAGACTTCCCCTGCCGTCTTCTGTAATGCCAAACGAATATGTAGGGTTCACATCCACAATGACATTCTGGGAACGACTGCTGAACTTTGTCCTGCATAACCTTGGCGTCGGATTAAGACACTTGTATTCATTCCCAAAAGAGGATGCTCTGATGAGGCGTCGCTTCGGAGACGACCTACCGTCGATCGAGTACATGGAACGGGAGGTGAGTCTGATCATGAGCAATCAGCACTTCTCTCTGGAGTACCCTCGGGCGTGGCTGCCAGGGATGATCGAGGTGGGAGGGATGCACTGTCGTCCGGCCCAGAAGTTGCCTGAATCCTTGCTGGACTTTGTGGAAGGGTCGTCGGAAGGGTTCCTCTACTTCAGCTTGGGGACAGTGGTGCTGGGCAGTCAGATGGACCCCCGACTGAGAGACGCCTTCCTCGACGCCTTCTCTCGGCTCAGGGTGAGGGTCCTGTGGAAGTGGGAGACCGAGGTCATGGATGGGGTCACTGTGCCCAAGAATGTCAAGCTCAGCAAGTGGCTTCCTCAGCAGGACGTTTTAGGTATGCTATATCCAATATTGCATTGCATTGGTATAGTTCGGTGGTATTCTCGAGGCGATAAATTCCCCCAACTGTGCAGGACACCCGAAGTGTCGGTTGTTCATCACCCATGGAGGGCTTTTGGGGCAGCAAGAGGCCATTTACCACGGGGTGCCGATGCTGGTGATCCCCTTCTTCGGTGATCAGTTTGGAAATGCAGCACGTGCCGTACGGGACGGATATGCTCTCAGAATAGACTTGGGACAAGTGACCTCTGACACCCTTCATCAAGCCATTACTAGTGGTCTCAAAGAGCTCTCACAGTTAAGTTCGTTAATTACTTTTTCAGAGCTTAACATTTAAAAGTGTAGGCTGGTTATCTCTAACAAAACCCATTCTTAGATTTCGTCAGAGAATGATGCAGTTGTCCAGCATATACCACGACCAGCCGGAGACCCCGTTGGAAAGAGCCATATTCTGGACCGAATATGTGATCCGGCACAAAGGGGCAGGACACATGCGATCCTCAGCCAGGAACATGCCTCTGTACCAAGTGTATCTAGTCGACGTCATCGCCTTCATTGTACTCGCTCTCATCGTGGTCTCGGTCACTTTGGTGATCGCGGTCCGCACACTCCTCAGGATGGCTTTTGGCATTCGGCACAAAAAGTAGATAGACTAGACTAGACCAGACATTTTGAAATTGTAACAGCGATGCATATAAAGCTCTGTAAAAAAATAGTTGTCCTGCACCAGGCGCAGCAAGCTGTGTGTGATAATACTGTATACAATCAAGTGGAGGAAGTAGGTTGAATTACTGCTCAGCGAGACTGATAGGTTAATCCGAGGAGCATATTGCAAGTGAAAAGAGTAGTAGTGTCCTTGCCACGATCAAACCGTCCTCCTCAGGTACAGAAAGTGTTACAGTGTGTGTTCCGTTTGTGCACCTACAGTATTTGTAACTATAGCGAATACTATACTCGATACTGCACATTTAACAGTACAAATAAGTATCTTGAAGCCTGTCTCCACATAATCGGCGCTGTACAGTACGTATTTTTTAAAATTGAAATAGTAGCTGCTGTCAATCCCAAATATTGGTCCTAAGAGAATTATTAAATATTCTCGGGAAAAACTTATAATAGCAGCCCACCAAAGTGTCAATAAATTATTGCTCTTAAAGTGAATCTTTGAGCGTGTCCATTCAATGTTTTTGATAAGTTATTTACCTGCGTCTAATGTTCGCCATTAATGTTCTGAAATGCAATAACCAATTTATGTCTATAAATGATACTAGTATATAGGAAGTTGTGGTACAACCCTTGGCTTAAACATCGGCAGGCCTCTCAAGAACCATGTGGTGGGAGTTAGTTGCAGTCACCTTGCTTCTGCTGAAGACGTCTCTGGGCCATCGGGACAGTTGTTCATCCTACCTGTGGTGTCACGAATGCCTCAGTAAACCAAACTGTGCGTGGTGTTCCCAACCCGAATTCCGAGAACCGAGATGCTTCGTTGCATCCAGCATTGCATCCAGCAGAGAAAGCTGCCAGATTGAGTACCTAGTGGACTATTACAACATGGCCCGCATCTTACGGAATGAAGAGACACGATTGCCCACCAATTACCTCGACAGTGTGCAGATAAGACCACAGCATGTTACACTGACTCTTCGTCCCGGTAAGTCTACAGACAAGTTGATCCTACTGTTAGAGGCAACATGTGGAGCAGTCAATACTAAGAAGAAAGCCATAATATTATTGTAAAATACTAAAATTAGAATCACTTCTAATATTGCATGACGTGTAAATGACAGAAAGGTGACTCAACTTTGATGTTGGATATATTAATCGCAAGCCAGGAAAAGCAATAATACTTACAATTCTTTTAGGTGCCCCGTACAACCTTCGTCTGGAATTTTCCGCATCAGACAGCTATGCTGCAGACGTCTACTTTCTGTTAGACACGTCCCGCTCTATGAAGGGCAATAAGGAGCTTATCAACAAGCTAGTATTTCAGCAGATAGAACGATCTTCAATCTTCTGGGCAACTAACTGGAGGCTTGGTGTTGGTACGTTCGCGGATAAGGAGGAATCTGCGCCAGAAGAGTGAGTGTCTCCAGTGATATCGCAGCACAGTTTACCAGTGGCAGAATCCACACATTCCTATAATGATGCAATTATTTTCTTCTTTGCCAGTGTGGGAAGTTCTTGCTTGGAATGCGATACACCCGATGCCTTCCGCCATCGCATGTCCCTCTATACGAGTTGGCCTGACTTTGAAGTAAGAGAACAAG
Source organism: Catajapyx aquilonaris (assembly GCA_000934665.2). Lineage (NCBI taxonomy): Eukaryota > Metazoa > Arthropoda > Diplura > Dicellurata > Japygidae > Catajapyx > Catajapyx aquilonaris. The sequence goes on from JYFJ02007806.1 coordinate 7,827, forward strand.
CACAACGTCGTTATGTTGTTAACAACTGTCCAGTATATGCTTTCAAAGCACCACTTACTTAACTATAACTGCACATCATAAACAGAAGCATCAGCATGTAAAATGTCGCTGTCAAGAAATTGGAGCATTTTTGTCTTATGGTTGCAATGTAAGAAGGAATCCTTGGACCACTTTCAGCCAAGTTGATCTTTATTTCAGTGGTCAATTAACAGTGCCAACCTGTCTAGTACCAACGGCGATGGACTACTTGATGGTTTGTACCAAGCTGCTGCGTGTGAGGATGAAGTAGGATGGAGAAGGAACTCTCTGCGTATCCTCGTCGTCGCCACCGACTCCCCCTTTAATGATCCCGGAGACAATGAGGTACGATACAACAAAAAAATCGTTTAACCCTCCTTATACTTGCAGAACTTTAGAAAAATTAAAAATTACCGAGTTGCAGGTGCATGAAGAAACGCTGACTCCGTATGATGGCCTGTGTCACATGGGGTACCCAAACGTTCAGGAGCCTCCTACAGTTGATCAGGTATGTCTTTCATGAGTATCATGACTATGAATGCAATTTATGTTAATAAAAAGTCTGTTTCATCATTAGGTGAATGACAAACTCAAAGAGACCGGAATCAACGTAATCTTCGTCGTACCAGAGGAACAATTAGGCAGTTATCACCAGCTGGCTGAGAGACTCGATGGTTCATCAGTTGCACTGTTGTCACCGGATGATGATTCGTCGGATGTCCGGGAACTGATGACAAATATGCACGGTGTATGTATGCTCGGCCAAACCGATTATAATAGCCTCCGTCATCTGCAATTCCTGTCAGGTCTTGACAGTGATTTCAATTTGCCTAATGCTAACGTAAGCGACACTGAACTTGTTTCCTACACTACAGAGCATGAGGTCAACAGTCGAGCTGAGAGACACGGCTCCGAATAAAGTGAAGGTGAAATACTTTTCCGACTGCAACGGCGAAGGTCCTCCCATTGAAACCAACACTTGCACTGGGTTCAATCTACGAGATATAATCAGGTTCACCGCAACAATCGAGCTGAGCCAATGTCCCGAGAAGTCAGATAACTTGAAGCTACCGTTTGTGATATATCCCGTTGGTATCCGCGAAAGTGTCCGGATCGACTTGCTTATAATTTGCAAGTGTCCTTGCGAGCAACCATATGATCCGGTGAGTTTATTCCCATCATCAATGCAGTTTCTGTTGAAAAGACTTGTACAGTTTGCAAACTACTGTTCAAAGTGCAGAATCTGGTGCAGGGTCATGTGTATATGCTATGCTTATAAATATTTTTCAGGCCTACGGAGCAAATTCATCGGCTTGCAGTTACTCTGGCAACTTAGAATGCGGCGTTTGCAACTGCGACTCGTCTCATTTCGGAAGACAGTGCGAGCTTAGCACGGGCCCATAGGTCTACTTGTACAATCAAAAGTACAGTAGTAGCGTGTCCATAATGTAGGTCATTGCACAAGTAGGAACACACTGAACTTATACCATTTATAATTGCTGATAAACGAGCAACATAGCAAAAGAATACAATAATCCCAAGGTTATTGCTTTCGCCAATTTCATTTTGTTTCTAGGTATTCAAATTAGTCACAAAAGTAGGGATTTAAACCAGATTTATGGTTGTTAAAATCAAAGACCGTGAACATAGGCACTTCGTTTGAGCAACTGGCAATAAGTGTTTAATAATGCACTCCAAGGACGTTATACACGAACGTTAGCAAGGCAGAGTAAAATAATGTCCAATTGGTGTTTGGCTTTGTAAGAGGCGTAGCAATAGTCACCAGATCACGACGATCATTCCCAGAGAAGTAAAAGAGTGTCACCTGTCATGGCACTAACCTTTCATCTTTTGTTATGCGTTGGAGAGAGGACCACCTATGCCTATCGCTGTGTCGATCCCTATTTTGTGTCCATTTGAGACACTAAACGAAACAATGTCACCATGGTTGGTGCCACTTCGCAAATGCAAACGTTGACAGTTTTATCATGGTTTTGATCATCAGTAAAATGCGGCAAGTCAATAAATTGGGCTAAGGAGACTTAATTTGCACAACGACCATCAGAGACACACTGGAATTAATTACTAGATGTGATGTTCCATATGTGGTTCATTTCAAATCCCAACATTAACTTCTCCATGAAACTGTGCTGCATTTTTTTTAATCGACCAAAATGTGAGTACGAATGTTCTGTATTGTAGGTATTTTCTAAGATCAAAATGATATAAGTGGGATAGTAGTATACCATCTTACACCATACATAATAGCGATACTGACAGACAATTCAAATCAAATAAGTATCGAAAGCTTGCAAGGTATATTATCGGCATATTACAGCTCTCGCCTTTTATATTCGACGTGGATCATAAATACCACATCATGCGCGGTGTTCCTTTGACACCCATCCTGAACAGTACTGCCAACGATAAAAAGGTCCACTAATGAGATACTTTGAGGTGGCTGAAATGGCAAGGAAAAAATTCGGCACAGCTCCAGCTCATCACCATACCGTCGAGGCGAAAAAAATTGTCAGACATGACCCTTTTTTTCCACACTGCAATTTTCACAAACTGGGTTGTAATGAATAACTAATTACAGCAAATCAGTTATTATGGCAGATGTATAGTCTACTACGTACAGGATTCAGAAATAATGGCTCGCTTACATAAAAATAATTATGTTGCATAGTGACATTATTAAAAAGTAGTATTGTTATTGCTCGACCGGAATTCACAAGTCCAAAATATCGCAAAAAGAGATTCCTACCAGGCACTATAAGGTATATAGTGCAGTTATTGCAATACAACACTATAGTGCTTTTATTAAATGCCACAAAATGTCTCCTGCTGCCCTGAACGGGTTTTAAAACACAACTTTGCGATCGATTTTTTTTTAAAACTCCTGAAAACACACTGTTAATAAGGCTGTTACACCAAATGGTAATGAAACTTGGTTCTACTGAATCCTAGTCACGTGGAAGAGAAGCATGACTCGCAGGGATAATAGTTTTATTGACGGCCCAAAAGAGGACACGGAAAAAAGGGGGCAAAAGTATGAGGAGATGAATGAATTGTTGGGGGGTGGTAGTTATAGACCTATTATAGGCAAGGGGGCGAGAAATCTCTATCAAAGTCTTAGATATCACCTCACCGCGCAAGTTCACTGTGACGTCACTCACCATTTTTCTGTTTTATTTATTTATTTATTCGAGGAGGGGATATGTGGCAGGCAGGCAGGCAATTAGGCAGGCATAGATATAATAATGCAGGCAAAAATGTGGGGGGTGGGGGGGATGGGGTCAAACCGAAGGGTCAAAATTCGTTGGTTCGGTATAATTGAGTAAAATCCATAGACCCTGGATTTGTTTAAAGGAGGCCTGGATTCATCGCGTTGTTCCTTAATAGTAATTATTTAAGTATTATTATCATGATCAACCAGCACTTCACTCGTCCGACGGCGAGGCCTCGTTCTTCAGCACCTTGAAGTGAGACTGCGCAGGAGAAGAAGAGTCCATCAGCAGATTGCGAGCTGCTTGTTTGATTTGCGTTGTCAGTTGAGGCATGGAGCCCTCGCCTTTCGATGACCCGTCCTTCTTGGTCGAGTCCTCCGCAGACTTTTTTTCACACTGAAGTTTAGGCGGTAAGCTGGCAAGAAAAAGCGTGTCAAAATTTTTTTTACAACGTATCATATGGCCATAATATTATGGCGGGGATAATTTTTCAATCAATGGCGCTACTCTATCGTGTTGCGCATGACCAGGCTAATGCAGAGCCTACTTTCCATAATGAGTGTGATATATAAGCAGTGTATTATTTATACACAAATGCATTCCTTCAAGGTGTGGCATACAGACACCCTTCGAACTGAAAAGCCGTTTTGAAACCTTCCTGGGAAACAATGGGGTTAGTAAGTGAGATGTAATTAGAGTGTTTCATTTGTGATTAGGGGGTCGTCCAAGATGTTAGTCGCACTGATTTATTTATTTATTTACGTTCTTTATTATTTAACGCTGCCCTTACCCCACATCAGTGTGACGCTCACGTTATGGACAACTCCGCAGAGACGTATTTTATAGTGTCCCAGAAAAGTTGCACCAACGACAATGTTGCAATACAATGAAACTTACTTCATGTCAATCTTGTTTTATATGCAATCGTGACTCCGTCCAGACTGACGTTAACTGCAATATTCCAATTGGACTCGTTAATTGTATCATACCATAAAAATACAGTAGCCCTAACTTAACAAAACAATTAATTATATCAATCACAGCAAGGTTAAGACTGCTCTCTCCTATTTGCATAAACATCTACCCCATTTTATTACGTATACGAAATAATAAAATATCAATTTTGAACGTAGCCGCAAACCACACTTAACAGCAACCATTACATATGATGGCCTTCATCAAGAGCCTAGAAAATGTGTGACAAATGCAGCTGGATATTACGGCAGGCAGATAGCGAGTCAATTATTCATTAATCTGGGAGCTGCGCTTCAAGCTTATCGAGTAACACCCTCCTTTCAGGCTGCCTATCATAGGGCAGGTAATGTCACTTTTTTTCAACCTGAGCCCCGTCCAAGTCGTTGCACTTTTTCCCACGATGCAAAAAAGGTCTTTTGATGATATCAATAGTAGCGTGCTATCCTCCCTGAATTATTAGGACAGGGCAGGTAAAGAGTCTCCCACGCCTCAGGAGGGGGGACTTGGCCTCCTTTTTTTGTGTGTGTATCCAATGAATGAAGGACCTTTCTACCTTCCTAGGAGGCACGTAAAGTTGGTCTATGACTGCATCTGTCACATATTTTGTTGCTGTACATAACCTGGGGATTCTGGGAAACCAAACAGCAGGCACGCCCTTTGTAAGCCTCGTAAAATGAAGAGATTATCCTGCAGGGAAGGCTTCCTGTTGTGTGGTTGCTTTTCTTGTGGGATGAACTTGCCTTTATCCTGTCGGATGTGTTTCAGAGAGAATTGTGAGGAAGTGTGTCAGTTTGTGTGTGTGTGTGTTTCAGCAAACAGCTGCATATAGAGGCCAAAATGCAGGGTTTAAACTCTCCATAGAGGGTATTATTTTTCAAGAGTTATTAGCAGTTCACTTTGTTCTGTGATATTGTGAGCTTTAAAGTGGGCTGTCACACTGTGGAATTAATCAATGGCGACAAATGGCATGCATTTAGATTGTTTATGATAAAAAGGGTCATTGGGTTTAAACAAGGCCGGATGGTGCATATGTCATGAGCAATTGCCAATCATCATGAGGTTTTTTTTATGGCCATGCTGTTTAAAGTTAATCTCCCGTTTGCATGGGCGCAATCTTTAAATAGAGGCTTCATCGCTAATTTAATCTACATTAATATATTTCCGCAGGTTTAAAGCCGTGTTAAAGTGCGTATGTCATCGACGAGGCCAATAATGCCATTAAAGCATTATTTTGTTAATTGGATTATTAATTTATTGCTTAATTATAGCTTGACAAACATAATGATTCATGTTGATGTTGTTGACATAATGTCATCAAAAAATGGCCAAAACTTTGCATCTGCAATTATTCACTATTAATGTCTTTCAGCCCACACATTTTAAGGTAACGAAAGAATTATCCATATGTGTATAGCTGTATTTGCCATGTACAAATGTTGCAACTCTGAATTGTTAATTATGACATTTAAACCCACCAATATAAATTATAACCACTTGAATATACAGTATGCAATGCAATTACTCTCCAATTATCATAATATTTGTACGCTAAGGTTCATGAGCATTGAGTACGGTAACAAGCATCACTGAACAGTCCTGTTAGGAGAACTAAATGTTACTGCAGGGCTGCCATTGTAGTCTTTGTACCTCTCTCAACTAATGTACGACTCTTGTGACAAATGTGATTTAAATCTAGGTGTATTATGTATAGTGTACTATGAACCGCACAAAGAATGTCCGCAAGATTCTTCGTTCATCCTGGCGGCCAAGCAATCCATTGCACAGGTGTGTACACACACACACGTGTGTGTACGTCCGTGCTTATCTGCTGGTTTTTTTTTCCTCCTCCCTTATCTACCCTTCTCGAGCTTATCTGTCTTTGTAACCGAGCTATCTCAAAAGTGCAAGGCAATGTGTGTCCAGAAATTAAAGTATATGATATGATGCATTTAAAAAATGCTATTTATTTTGCTGCTACTGGTAGATTATACTGATTTATTCCGATCACATGCCCGTGTTAAGTTCAGAGCAGATAATTATGTGCCTGTGGATCAGACCAAACTGACTGTCAGTATTCATAAACATATCTAAAGCGAAGAAAATGATATTTAAAGCCAATCATATTCAGGGTGTTCCAAGTGTGAAGGATGCCGTTTAATAGGGAATGTCGCTGGAAACTATCTTGTATCTGTGTAGCTTGCGCCCTGATCCAGACGGGTTCAAGCGGGATTTAATAATAATAATAATAATAATAATAATAATAATAATAATAATAATAATAATAATAATAATAATAATAATAATAATAAAACGAAAGGGGAAATT
>JYFJ02007807.1:2350-25446 GCA_000934665.2 Catajapyx aquilonaris
GGGGGGTTACAGAAGCGGCATGCGGCCGAGGCTAATATGCAAGGGGCACCGAGTTGGGAGTCGTGGCTGCCTGGGTTGTGTTATAATTAAGCTAGCCGGGGCCTAATGTGAAATTGGCGTGTCGCGATTAATCTGACGCGTGATAGACAGCCCGCTCTGTGTTACTGCGTTTCTTTGCTATTTTTTAAATCCCCCAAGTTCATACCGCAACCCAACCATGAAAAATGGTAATTTCATTCCATAATATGTTTCACCGAGTGTCGATACTGTACTCACCGCAAGAGTAGTAATTTTTATGTCTGATAATTGATGAACCGGCTAAAAAACGTAATTTTAGCGGAATGAAAGCAACCGTGTGCATGAATAAACAATATTTAACTCAGCTGTACTGTGACCTGAACGTTGCATATGTTTATGTAACTGCAGAGTGATCCAGTATATTTTTGAAAATGGTGTTACATTTTATAGACATTTATAACTAATAACGTAGTCAATTTCTATTCATGGCGCACATATATCGGTACTAGGGACATCACTGAACAATTACATTACCGCCAGTGGATATAACGTTCTGTTCGCTCAGCCCAATAATTTTTCAGTTTGTTTGGGTATGGTCAGATGGCCAGAGAAATTATTGTTATTGTGTTACAGTATAGTAATGTTCCCATATTTTGATGATCATTGTTATACTGTACACTATTTACACATTACATACTTACAAAAGACTCAGTTTAAATAATATACTGTACGCAGTATATGAGAGAGCTATGGAAAGCACTGGATACGTTAAATTGATTCAATATTGGTGATGGATATGGGCTCTAATTATTTTCCGCCTAAGTTTGTGTCCGAATGCGTGCCTATATATGTAATGGTGGAATGGAAGAAGGGGGCGTGGGTAACTCAATTTTCCCGCGTGCACCATTTGTAAGCCCCGAGTCGCATTGGCGTGAGCTTTATAATAGTGAACGTGACCATTGGAACCAACCCTCCTATTCTAAATTAAGTATGCTGGCTGGCACACCATTTGGGAATCCCGGAGAGCTGAGTGTGTGGGCAGCCGCGCATCCACCACCTCGTATGTCATCTTTAAACTGTCATTAACACCATCTCTGCCGCCCTCGACACGCGTTTACCTCGCTGGACTTGATCCGGCTAATGGAAAAATGAGAGCCGAAGGAAATGGACAGAGTGTAACCAAATTTGTTTGCCATGGACAACTCCTGTTGTTAGTATAATGGGCGTAAATGCGGGGACAGACCAGCCAACTATTACGCGTGCAGTACGGCATCCTCACCTAATTTATGCTTATTTGGTGTTGATGCTGCATATTTAATTAGCGTTATAAGACACACGAGTAAGGCCTTATTTAATGATAACTTACATATACAAGTATGTGATTATCTATTTTCATCCAACTTACTATCTAAACTATCTGTCAGTAATCAGAAAAATATTCTCACTGATATTATGATGCCAGCAGTAACTTTGAATATTCATGATGTAGCCTAACTAGGCTAACTACAGTAGTACCATAGCAATCAGGTAATGGGAGATCCCGGGCACAGTCGCCCAATTTGTAGCATGAAAATATTTCAATTTGCATTAGGTTTATGCTGGTACAGTGTTGGACATTACTCGCGGCGTCATTACTGCTAGCGATATTTTCCGAAGCGGCAGAAGAACGGATCGAACCAATGGATAGTGCAAGCCGTGCGAGCAAGATTCGTTTTTCTGCCGCATTGCAAAATGTCGCTAGCAGTATGCCGCAATTAATGTCCAACAACTCTATGCAACAAAATAATTTGGACCATCTTTCATATGACTGCCCATTCCAGAGGCCCATGCCAGAGGCTCTCTTAGGGGGGGGATACCACCATTTTTTCTGAGAAATTTTATTTTCTTCAGACTCCGGTGCAGGGAAATTAGGGAAATTGGGTAAGGATAGGAATTTTGGGGGAGGGAACGTGGGTGCAAGTGTTTTGTCTCAGACTGGGTTGGGCTGCCAGACACCTCCAAGGTGCCGCTCAGCGACCCTCCCGACGCAGGTGAAACGGAACTCCCAGGCGGGGATCGAACCTGGGACCTTTCACTCAGCAAGCCGAGACGTTATAATCTCGGCCACCGCACCTCCCCTATATTTTCTTATTAGAGCTTTTGTTAGGTCATATAAGATCATATATTCATATCACTACTCCGTTGTCGGAAACGTTGCAAGTTTGCTTTCGGTACACTCTATCTATAATGGACTGGCCATATTGTGGCACACCTAGTGCAACACGGCAATGAAATCATTACGGTTCAGGTTTGTGTGTATATTGTTATCATTATTCATGCCGAGTTGCGTAAAAGTTTACGTGACCAAATTCGCATGAAAATGAATCTAATTTGGGTCCACCATTAGTCTGTCGCCGAAGGCACGAATAAATTAAGCAAATAAGACTGGACCGTATATTCATGGGGGTATAGCATTTTCCGTCAGAAAGCGCACACTAGGGAAGGAATCCCTTACTGGCCCAATTCTGGAGTATTCCGCAGCACTTTATCACCTGGCACTTATGGAAGCGCTGGGAAAGGAAGGGAAAAAATGGTGATATAAAGTCAAGCCCACGATCCCATAAAGTGGTCGTCATCTTCTCTCATCATATGCCGTTCCTCCTTATAATTGCGTTATGAAAGGTCTCCTTATCGTCCGGGGTTAGATCCCCAAATGCGAGAGAGATATTAAATCATTGGGCAATCCGCTTCCTTCCAACTCTCTCTCTCTCTCTCTCTCTCTCTCTCTCTCTCTCTCTCTCTCTCTCTCATTCGTCCCTAGCGTAAGTTACACAATTCCATTAAAGTCCCCGAGATAAGAGCTAGGGGTTTTGGGAAGTGGCGAATGATAACTCTCCCTTTGCTCTTCTACCCTCCCCCCCCTGCTCCCACCCTCAAAAGGGAGATTCATAGTCTGTCGTTAGGAAATTGTATCAGATTTCCAATGTGGCTCACACGCAATCGCTTCTGTGCCACGAGAGGCATGGCTGGCTTGAGCCGATCGACTTTGGGTTAGATTAGATGCGGCTTTAATTGACGAGGAGCGTTTATGTAGGGGGAGCTTTTGGGAGGGGAGATAGCCAGGTCCAGAGGGGGAGGGGGGAGGATGAAGGATCTTCACCACCATGTCGATATTGGTGTCACAACATTGGTTTGGATACAAATCCTGCCTAATCTTTACGGGGTCTCTGCAAACGTTCACTGTTAGTATTGGCTGCTGTGAAGAAATTCGATGCGTGTCACATAATGGTTGTGACGCCTGAAAACTGGGTTCATTAAGATAACCCAGACATAGTTATGAATTATTCCCGGAACAATATGCCAAATATCTGGACAAGTCTCATCTACTACTCGTAGTTGGTCTAATGTGGTAAAGTGATTGGAAGAATAATTGATATGAAAAATATTTATAGCTTACCAATATTTTCGGGAAGTAGGGAAGAGAGGCACCGCAGAAGTCGGGAGGGCGAGTAGTGGACGGGGGAAGTGGCTGTGTCGCAAACGCAAGGCTGCAAATATAGATTTTTTGGGGGGATTTTGTAATGACCGAATATGGCAGGGGAAGGGGTATGCTGTACCAACCTAACCTAACCTTCCTTCCTTACAGATACAGACCTATCTTCAGCAGATAGACGCATATCCTTCCTTCAGCCTGCCTGCTCCATTTTTGCGACACAGCCACTGCCCCCAGCCGCGTTAGCCTACTCTAGCCTATTTTTGTACTGTTGACTGACTCACTTTTACCTGAATGAACCTTGTAAGTTGTAAGCTTCCGCATATTTGTTTAGCTTGATTGTTACATACCCGGATAGCTCCGGATATTTTCTTTAAATACCGGTACTAGTTATCCGATAGTTTAGAAGGTTCAGACTAATTTGCCTGATATGTGACTTTTGGATTTCCAGTTTCGAACCATCCTGTAGGGGTTTTGCATAATTGATTCTAATTGTGATGTCAAATAGGGCAATGCAGAGCAGTTGCATAGGGCCCAAGTCCAGAATCATATTGGTGGCGGGTGTTCGTACAGTACTGTACCATATACGAGCCTCTCATGCAGAAACCGTTTCTGCGTCAGACACCACTGTGACTGTAGTATAACTTTTTGTCCCATTTGTCACACCACTACATACTGTAAAATTCTAAATAAGTCATATGGAACTGTAATTCACTGAAACCCTGAAACCCCGCGTTTTTATACAAATTGCAATATTTTTACCGCCTTGCATGTGTTGAAAAGAAAACTTGTCACGGTAAACAATATGTTTATGGCACACAGTATGGTTTATTTCACCAAATGCGGATTGAATTTATTGATTGCTTTGTGCTTGACTGTAGTGCAGGGGCGTAAAAAAAAAGTGAGCACTGCCTGCATTAGTAATGAACTGTAGGTATGTTTTGCGATAGTTGGTCACGTTTGGAGCTGTGGGCTAATCAGCCTTACAAATTTACACAATTGACTTGCAAAAGGATGGGGTTCAGCTCAGCTTAGAATAAGCAGACGCTTTTACTCCAAACAGTACACACTGCAACGAATTCCCTGGACGGAAACCGCAACACAAATTTTTTTTTTTCGGAGTCCCTGAGCCTGGGTCTAGACCAAATATGAAATGGAGAGTATTATACCACATCTCATGTAGTACGTCATAGATCTGCAAACACGAACTGGTGTACTCAGATGTTCTGATTGAAACAGGGAGGTTGTGTGTGCTGTACACTTTGGAGCAATATCGCAGAGTTTTGCGAGGACTGGTTCTCCTTTGTGAACATCAGTTTTCAAAGTCAAAGAGAAAAGAGTGGAGAGCCTGTAAAATACATCGGGGTAGCTCTGAGGCCTATGGGAAAACGGCCCTCGTTGAGGAAGCGTGTCTAAGCCAGAACAAAAAAAGGAGACAAAAAATGCCTCCGGTTGCATTACTCCAGATGAACAGTGCCTGCTTTATGGATAAACCTGGTAATTCCCTTTCTTTTCCAACATATGTTTTATTTAGGTGTTGATGGAGCTTTTTCTTTGTGGTGGACACCGTCTAATTACAAAATTTACCACCTTTACTGCATGAATAAAATAGCGTGCAAACTTTGTTTCCAACTTGAGAGAAGAAATGTTGCTCCCTTCCCACCATAATTAATTTTGCCATTTTGCCCCGAGTGTTGACTCACGTTTCTAGTTCCCCCTTCTCAATTGGAGCGTCAAATTGCTTATGTTAATTGGATAGTGAGTGTAGGTGGGTGGGGCTTGAGTATATGGAGGTAAAGTGATGATGTCCAAAGCACGACTTGTTGTGTGAAGTTATCTTGATGGCTATCCCCAGGTAGCCCGTCCACCTCATTATTTTATGACCGCTTTTTGTATCAAACGTGGGGATCTATTAAATTACTTCTCATTCAGGACTTGCTTGCTCACCAGGAAACGGGCACTAAAAGCGTCCCTCTAATTTCCCGGCCGCAAATGAAGACCACGGAACTTGTAGAAGGGAGGGGGAGACCCGCCTATAATGCTTTGATTTATGGCTGTTTAAACTTAATTAACGTTTTCGGCGTTTGGGTGAAAACGTTGGGTTGTTTTGGTGGGGGGGAGATGTAGAGCGGTCGGTCTCTCAAACTCGATCGCAAACAACAATTCCAGGTGTCAATCAAGTATTCAGGGATAGGAAAGTTTCAATTTGATTTTCACGCTCCCTGGAAGCCACGCCGTGCAATTTTCCCCTTGGTTGTGTAACTTATAGTCCCCCCCCCCCTCCTTCTATCAAGACCTCAGCAACGATGCTCCACACCTTGTGTCAAGGGAAGTGGAGTTGGGAAGAGGCAGACTAAGGAGGCTCTAAGTATTTTGTCTTTCAAGATGAAGATGCCAAACTGGACTCTGTCAGACCAAATGAGAAGTTGCTTATTCTCATGAGGGTATATTTGCATGTTTACTAAAATCGTACTGTCGCAACCAGGCATAACAACATGGTAAATGGATATTGATTTTGTGCTACTTTTGAGTATCAGATTCAGTGTTGAAGAGAGAATAATTGACGATGTTTGTTACAAAGCGAGGTGGGCTCTAATAACATAACTAAAATTGAGTCAATAGCTGAATGGGGGTGCATCGTGCCTGGTCATCAATATTGCTGAGGGATATTTTTCTGACACTGTACTGCCCATGCAAGGCGTTTTAAGTTCCACCGAACATATCCAGCTCAGCTTGCATCAAAATAGATAGACTTCGCTACTTCTATACATCGCACCAGGAGTTGGCAGGAAGTTACTCGTAGGCTACGTAATGCCATTAGTTGGGTGCGTAGACCTATAGAGGAATGAAGTCAGAGTAGGGTGACAGAGTTGGAATAGGGGAAGGTGGCGCGTAACAATACAGAGCGCTACTATAGGCACCATACTACCAGATATTGAATTTTCCGATTGAAATATTCAGCTTTTTATCGAGTCCTGTGTGACCACGGAGGTAACTTCAGTTTCCAATATTGGACTGTGTAACAATGATGGAACTGAAGCCTAAATGTTCGACATATTCATAATTAGTGACGCTGTAAGTGAATGAGTGGATTTATATGCCGTTAAACGGGAAATAGTATAAAATGTGCAGTGAGTCTGAAATGATGTATTTCAGAATCATATGGCTACAATCAGTATTACACAGTAGTTTAGTTTTCAGTAGGCCTACTAGCTTGTCTCAGCCTAGAAATAAAGAAACAATAATATATTAGGGAATAATAATTCTCAGATCCTATTTCATCGTAACTTATATGCATTGAAATAAATTAATATAAATGTTTGAAATACTCCGTACACTGCCGCACTGTCAACTGCAGGATGTCAACTTCGCTTCATATTTTTGGTAAGTTTGTTTGGCTTAGTCAACAGTGTATGGCCTGAGGGACAGAGAGGTAGAGAATTTTGGAGTGTTGGTCACGAATTGAGTCATGGAGGGCAACTGGAAGCGTCAGTGCGCATGCTTTACACAGAATAAACTTACAGTCATGTAAGGGAAACAGCAACAGAAAGTATAGCAGAAACCTACCCAAAGTAATTTTTAAAGTAATTTGTCAGTTAAAATTAGAATGTCCTCTTTCATATGGCAATCTACTTTTATGCTAATTTTGTACTAAATTCTTTAGAGGGAAACGAAAAAAAATAAAAGTGGGGCATGAATTATAATTTCCCGTTTAGAGAATAATATTGTTTCTTCCCTATCACTTCATCTCTCATTGAGTCATCACTTTTTATATGCGTAGAGCATCACAAATTGCGTATAAATATGTCTTGAGTGATGTGTATTCTCCCTAACTCATGCATGTTAGCAGGCGGACACTTGTCATAAACAGTTCAACTGTGCCAATTATTTTTTTGAAAGTTTGAAGGGAGGTGTTGAATCGGTAGCAATTTTGCTGGGGCCCGGGAAAGAGGAACTTGTCCAGCCACCCTCCCAATTCATTACCGGCCTTTTGAAAATTACTTCGGATTTCCTGCTCGACTGCAGTACGACCTGAGCTGGATTCTGGCCCGTTACGTATGGAAGGGCACAAACGTGGTATTTTGTCCTGACTTTGATAATACGACCTCACAAAGCAAGGGCTTTGTCTAATTACACTGGCTAACTACTTTGACGTAGAAATACTGGGGCATATAAGGCATATTGGTCTACAGTATACTTCAAAGTTTTAATGGCAACATCAGAGAGATCATGGCAGAAAATCATATTTTATATACCGTACTGTATACCTGCATGGGGGGATCTATTAATATTGTTATGATATACAGTATGAGGACGTACTTTGAGGATGCATGTGTGCTAAATTCCTACTAATTTACATATGTGAAATTAATATTATTTGTACAACCCAGAAACAGTTTTGTTGACAAAACGAAAGCCAGCAATATATTTCAGATCATGGAAGAATAACGTGTGAAAGTTCAGGACAGTCACTGTGTTGAAAGAATCTGAGACGACTGCGCACTTTTTGTTAATTAAATTAAGAAATTTCTTATTGTCTGATAGTTAACGTTATGTGCAATTAGATATTTATATGTTTAGTTATTAATTCATGACCAAAAATAATATGTATAAATGAATGATACATTATTTTTGAAGGAAAATAATACATGATTCAAAGCAGTAACACCGCTTGCCCTTAAATACTTGCAAGAGAATTTCTCGCAAACTCAACAGCGCCATATGATGGCAAATATTTTACATATCATGTCCCCAAACCTCATGCCAATGAGGCCAGTTTTAGAAACATTACACCTGATTTTGCAAGCCAATGCCAAGCACTCTCTCCGCCAAGCCACCTCTTCTCTCACACAGTAAAGTCCACAGGCTCTCGACTGCCAACAATTTTCTATAGGTGACAAAACATGGCAAGGTGACTTGATGCAATCCTGGACCATAGTCTGGATTGTTTTTAAAATTCTCAGAGACGTCCCACTTGAATTGGAGAATGTAAATGACTATTAATATGGGGTGGAATTTTCGAGTGAGAGTGAATTTTTCATACTTCCTCAAGTCTGAATATAACTGGCAGGAATTGGTCAGCGGCAAGTTTCGAATGAGTAGGCAGGAGAGGGCGGGTTCACATGGAAGAGGTGGCGTACAGTACATGTGTGGGGAAATACCTCTTTGTAATAATGTCATGCATGAAAATGACGAATCCGGTGCAGGTTCTCATAACCCGCGGATACTACTCTGACAAAGATGTGGTTCACGCTGGTGTGGCGTAATTGGGGAAGGACGAGGCCAACGTGACGTAGAATGACGTGGGGGAGGGGTTGGCCTAATAAATCCCAAACCCAACTAACCTGTAGGGCTGCAATATGCAAGGTCCTGTGAAAGGGCCTTTCGGGACCCTGCAGGAAATATTTAATATTAACGTGCCCTTGCCACTCTTGTTACAGATGTGTGTCGCATTCATACATGGTCGCATGTGCAATGCACGCCAGGGGACGTTGCTTAATATTGGTTATTACCTGTGAGGAATGTGACATTGATGATGATGATGAAAATAAATGAAAAATTGATTAAAATTCCACCCTACTCAAGATATGTGTCAACTTGCCCCGAGCAGGGGCAAGTTGTTATAATTATGTCAGGACTTTGAAGAAAACATATTCTTGTTCGTTGGTTGATTGATTGATTATATTCATAATTTACACATTTGCTACGAATAAAATGAAGTGGTTGATATGAATATTTCCCCCTTTGAAAGACTATGCCAGCAAAAAAATTATATCCGAAAAAGTACTCCAACTAACCCCATTCCCCTCCCCCACCCCCTACAGCTGCGCTATCCTATAAATCATTAATACCTTTGTGAAGTTCCCAGAAAACGCCATGTAACGGCGCTAGAGCCCTTCAAAATTGGTTTCCATAGGGCCATTTGGCCAAAAGGTCCAGTCTAGTTACGTACTGTAACAATTTTGGTGGACCATTTGACGATTTTACGAGTCAGTGGCGTTCTTTTAGCATGCAGTAGTTGTAGGCTTTGTAATACAGTAGAATCGGTAGCAGGTTTGCTTCCAGGAAATTTAGGAAACCACTAACGACTACAGATCAGGAAAGCTGGAAGGATAGCAGAAAAAAGGAGCTGCTAATAAGAATCAATTCATTTGTCAGGAGGAATCAATTTTACACCTCATTTTCATTCAATCGTTATGGTGGCAATTCAAATGGTAATTGAATGTGTAAAATGTATGAAGCCCTTGATGAAGCCTTTTTTTGCAAAAACAACATAACTTACGTCAAAAATGAGCTATGACTTCTACCTAATAGTTCCAAGCCTTGCGCTCTTAATGGTTCAACACCAATGCAAAAAGATAGCCTAATTGCCAAGGGAGGAAAAAAAATCGAGAATAAAATTCACATTATGCAAGGTGAGCATATGTCAATTTTTCCGAGTGGAATATTTACAGCAGAATAGCACTAATGGTGTGACATGTTATACATATCTTCCATGAGGGAGGAGTAGTCAGGGAGGGTCAGAATCGTGGTCAGAAACAAGGTCAGAAAGATATCTTGTTAATGTTGGTTAATTACTTGTCACTGCACCTTCCTATACTGACTGTCAAACCCTTATACTCATCAGTCACAGATATGACACTGATGAATGAAATCATAAGTGTAGTGGCTGTGAAGATGTGTAGAAATCAATGAGTGCATTTTTTGACAATTAAAATCATAAATTATTAACAATTACTGGATAGTGCAAAATGGAACATCATGAATTATTATTCCACCATTTACGCAAGAACAGCATATGTCAATATCGGTCTGTAATATTTTCCTACGTTACTACCACTTGCAGAGCTTGATATTTATAATGTGTAGGAATCAATAGGTGCATTCTTTGATGGTGAAAATAATGTATTTCTTTATCAAATATAATGAAAAGTGGGAAAATTATGCATCATCATTCTACCTTTTACGTAAGAACAGCATAATTATGTCAAAACCCGTCTGAAATTTTTCCAGCATTACTATACTGCTTGCAGATATTTGAACTTCGTGTCATGATAATGTCACATCAGTGTTCATAACACAGTATTTTTTCATCTGTGAAAATCCTATTTTGTAGTGCAGAGAATGTTTTTTGTGTCTCCTGAAAAGTGACATTTTTTGACATTACTTATGTTGTTTTTGCAAAAAAGACTTCATTTGTAACAAATAAATCTGATAATCAAATAGAGACAATGCAAAAATGATGCAACTTTTCCGTATTTTTGTAGGGTATTAAAATGAGAATGCTTAATACCGCTATACATTCCCGGAAACGTACCTTTCAATTTGGATAGAGAAGTTTCATTGTGTACATTAATATTTGTCGTGGTTGGTTGTCGGTGGAAGCCAAATAGGGAAAAGAAACTGTCAGGCCCCGAAGTATTAAACCGACCTCGTTTCATCTGATGCGGAAATCACTGATATGTTTACCTTCTTTTCGGGGTAAAGGAAAATAGAATCTGGAGGCCAGGCAACCAATCGATCCGTTTATGCTGATTTTGTTGACATTTGCATAAGGGATAAAGGAGCGCAGTTTTATCAGTCGCCAATTCAGATTTTTCAATAGGCAGGGTAAACCATGGCTCTCTCCAAAGCCCATTCCTAATTCATTGGCATCGGCCAACCTATGTGCCCTTGTCAAGACTTGGCCTCGTGGATCTTGACAAATTCCTGACAGATAGCCATTTGATCTTCAGCGCTCACATTTATATTGATCACGGCTTTCCGGAAGGGGGGATTTCCTGCCTGATTTCGATTGGACTGCTCTATCTGTTAGATGAGAGTCATAACCTGAAGCGGGGACATCAAATTTTTACTTGCAATGCACTCTGGAGACTTCGAGGGCATATTTCACGACTTGAGGATGAATATTCTGCCCCCACGGAGGGTTTTACATGGAAGCTTGCTATTAGCTTGATTATCAAAAAGACATGAGATAATTGAGTGGACGTGAACCACGCAACTTGAGTCCCTCACCCTCTTCCGGGCTGTAATGCATCATATGTTGAGCATACTTTGGACAAGCCTCGCACGAGGATCTTAGAAAGCCACTGCCTCGCCTTCTATCACGCCAACAAGGCTCATTTACGTGGTGCAAAATGGGAATATCCCATGCTACTTAAGTGGAGAAGCCGCTTGTCACGAATCAATGAGCACTCACGATTAAATCTGGAAACTACCATCTAGGTAAAGACTACGTGTGAATAGTTTACACTTCCACCCTTGCCAAGTATAGCACTAATAGTGGCAGTCCTAAATTGGACTTCTGGTAAAAATTCTTCGTTACTGCACCCAAAAATATCCAACTATGCTCAATATTGATTAGGCTATTTTTCTGTAAAACCGAGAAACTAAATATTGGCTAACCGGCATTACTTAGTTTAATTAGTTAGAACTTTGTTAGGTTGAGTTCGAAAAAGTAAGATTAGTGGTTGGTTTAAGTGGTCCTGCAAAAGTTCTTTCCAAATATGGTGCCAAAAGACTGTTTTCGAAAACTGTTATTGGTAAAAGGTAGCCTATCTACATTAGGGTGACTTTACATGAATAGCATGTGAAATGCGACACTGGGATTGTAAATATAAGCCCCATGTGAATAGCGTGTGGAAAGGGCCTCATCAGTGGGTGCGATGTGTATATGGACGGGATATTGGCAACATGCAGGGTATTTGTGCATGTAGGTTTTAGTATAGAGCGTGTCACGAATTATACACCACTATGCCTAGCCTCTGCGATCAGTTTTATTCTGCATGAGTCGTGATGATTCAGTGACTGCAACTACCTGTTGACTAGCTCCCATCTTCTGCTTTGTGTCTTTTATTGTCTCATTTTGACTCCAAGCCCACCACTGGTTGTTTTCTTCCCGGCATCCTCCAATTGTCTCTTGGAAGGTGACGAGCCATCATTTTGACCTGTATGGCTTTATAGGTATAAAAGGAAGGCTCGAGGCTGGGGGTCCGATAAAGGCCAAGTAAACAGCGAGCCCATTCAGACTTAACAGCGCCATTAGATTTTTGTTAGTAGACATTTATACAGGGGCGAGAAAAATATCGTCGACGTAATTCGGGCCTTGTACACATATCTCTGAAATCAATTTGAGGGGGGGGGGGGGTTTGAGGTCCCTGGCACGTCATGGAAAACAGTAAGCATCAGGTCGAAAGCGTCGGTTTCCGAAAGCGATAATAAGACCCAAAGAGCTTGTTGAAAGGAAGAGCTAATGGGTCGGTCGCACGAATAAGGAAATCCGCGAGATTAACATGAGTTATCCTGCAGATAAAAACGTGCAGAGCCAACTCTCGACAGTAAATAAAAGGTCCCCCCGCGAAACCTTTCACGGAATCCGTATCTAAAAGATGCATTAAACTGGTCAGTCTACACGAGATACTACAGCGTGCCCTGCGACCATGCTCCAACCATGCAATTCCTGCCATACAAAGGACCCCCCTTTTTTTCGTCTTCCTCCACTTCCACGCCTCTCGCCCGCAGCGCTATTGTCGTCGACAACTTTTAATTATTCCACCAGGTTAGTAGACATTAGTTCTGGAAAAAAAGGAGAAAGCAGTAGGAGACTTAATTTTGCAATGAAAAGAGAAGGACCTATCACGCGACGCTTCATACGCTGTTCTATAACCTGGTGGTATAGGCCACTGAAACACTTTGTAGGTGAAACATATGTTGAAGAAAATTCATAATATTTTGCGTGTTGAGAGTTGGAAAGATTAGACCCATTTCTAAGATGCACGATTGAGGGCATTCCTATGATTCACGCTGAGGTTTCTGGTGGTTGAATTTGCTGTGTAAATTTTGATGCACGCAATCCACTATCGATAGTGGTCCGCAAAAAAAAAAAAAATCAATACTGGAGAGTTATGGATGGAGCCTGTTAGTGACACTTTTACCTGTGGTGCCGGTATCTGATTTCTCACGGGCAATCAAAGAACCTGAGGTCAGCGATTTTGGCGATGAGGATGTTGTGAAGGTGCGACGCTTTTAAGTGGATTGCTCACGTCTCGTACGTTTCCGTGTCAGGAATGGGTCGAGTGGGTGACAGTGGGAAGTCATGTGCACGGTCATTTTTTGTTGTTGTAAAAACTAGCGATTCGGAGGGATAGGGGATAAAGGAATACCATGCTTTGACTAATAAATTGTTTTGGTACAGTCGGGTACAGTTCATTATGGGGCGTCGTCATTGGTGAAGAAAGATTTTGCTCAGAGGCTGTAAGATACGGTATTATTTATTTTGCGCAATATTTAAAGTATTAATCAATTCAAATATAGGCCCTATAGATCGCAAAAAGATAGCAAAATTCTTCCCTTCACGATGCGACGTGGCCTGATATAGACAGTTACATAACTATCGTACTGAATCTGACACTGAATTGGACTGTCCTCTCTATGGTGGTGAATTTGAATTATACAAGTAGAAACAAGTGTGTACTTAGTAGCCTATACGGTGTATATTTTCAATCCTGTTTGACTGCAATGGTCATAATAGCTTTGTAATCTGAAACGGCAATCTCTCAATTTTACATGCAGCACTACAGTTAGTACGGTGGGTTCCAAATATTGCGGTATTTTTTAGTTTTCGCAAATTTTGCCCGAAGTTGTTATTTTGTGTAGCTTTTTGCGCCCCGATCAAAAGGTGCCTTATTATATAGCAGCAGCTTTATTCGACCACACCTGGGAATAATTGGGTACCTTGCCTTGATCAGGGCGCAAAATGCTGCATAAAAAAATAGCTTCGGGCGGAATTTGAGATAACTTAAATGACCCCCAATGCTTGGAACACACTGCATAATTATTTAACATTATAATTGGTTTGGTTTATTAGGAAGAAGCCAAAGCAACTATGGCTATCTGGCTATAAAAAGAAGCAAAGGTGGGACAGATGGAGAGAGGAAAGACTGGTATCTCTCTTTGTCTCCTATCCCAAAGACCTGTCCGGCTTGGGTGGCCCTACCAGTAGACAAAGCTACCGCCGGCATAGCTCTTGGGGGCACGGGAGAAACGCAACCCCCCCCCCCCACCACCACCACCACCACGATAAAGGTGGAGATACCATCGGGGGGCATTATAATAGAGTCACAGGACGAGCAGAATTGCAATTAAGAACATATAGTCGCAAACCCTTTCCAAATATATTCATAGCTACTGTACACCCCGAACTCTCACGTGACTTAAGGTTGGACAAGTCCCAGCACGCAAAAGCAGGATTAGGACGGTTTCTGTCCGCAAATGATAATATGGACGTATTCCCAGTTTGGTCTTTTATTATACACAAGACGTTGCAGTTGTACAGTACTCGTAGTGTCCTCATTTCCAGTATAACTTTCCTTTTTCAAGCACATTCACTGGGCCATTTTCTAGAAAATCTCGTACTGGTCATAGACTGAATCGTTAAATGGTCGACGAATGTTTGTCTGGAACGCTCGGGAAGGCAACTCGGTCTATTTGTATAAATGAATAGTGCTCTTTTTTTTGCTCTTGTCCCTGCAGTTTGTTTAGTAGGCTAGTGCGGAGCAACTGGAGGGGAGCAGAGATCGTCCTCAGATGAAACTAGTTTGGAGACTTTATAGGTTTCCTTCTATTTTCGTTTCCATCTGACCCCAAGCTGCGGCTCTCTGGATCCTATATCGTATCAATTGACTTTGCAATTTCCGGATATCATTCTTCTAACTTTTATTGGCTTCCTTGCGATTTTCTACTTATTCCGGCTTGTTTTGATTGTTCCGTCTTGATGACATTTTTGAGTATACCATAGATCCGTAATATCCGTGTTATTCTGAAAAATAAACGCGAATCGCATCTGTACCGCGTACTGTATGATTCACATTTTGTCTGTAAATTGAAACAAAACATACAGTTGCTCCGGCGCGCTTTGCAATTCAGCCAGTGTTATTTCAGGGAGTACTTTAACTGTCGAGAAACAAAATACTGTGCCCAGCGATATCAATTTCGGCAGTGAGTGTACTGTACCTAGAGCTGCTGCTGGAAAACGACTTGGCATGTTCAAACATTCATGTCCAGCCGAGTTGGAAACAGTGGGTTTTTGTTGCCTTTTGCATTTTGCATCAGTGCCCGGCGATTTATTGTATCGGTGCATAAATATCAGGGGCCCAAATTCTGTTCCGGCATGGGAGGATGAACTTTATTTTATTGCCCTGGGAAATGGTCGCGGGATGATGTGCGGTATTGGAAGTGCTTCGGTGTAAACTGTTCGTTCACGACCCGAATCCGTCCCTTTTTTTGGCACTTGAGTTTCCAGGACAGGCATTTGTCGTCAGCTAGAAGATTCTGTTGAACGTTTTCAACTCAATCCTGGTCAAAATATTGGTTCTTCTTTGTGTACAAATTGAGAATTTGGGGTCGTTCTTTAACGTTGCTACCCTCAGGACACTGGTAATCGAGAAGCTGCAATCTGAGCAGACCGTACAGGGTTGGCAATGGAAATAAAATTGTAGGCTACAGTAAGCAAAGAGCTCATTTTGAAAATACCACGTCAGAGAAGAGGCTGTTGCTTTTGTACTTTTTTAAATGATCATTTTGTCTGAGCTCCACTTTGGGTGATCGTTAATTGAACCAAGAGCTCGGTATATTGCCATCCATGTAGTCAACAAAATTCCTTGATGTTGTAAGAGAGGAGAGATTAAATTCAGCGTCATATAGAGGCACAAAGTTATTTATAGTCTGGAAGCTCATTTATGGCTTCCTGGAATTCTGGCGGGGCTATCTGGGCTGTTGGCAGAAATGTGCAGTGGTGGTATTGAATCCGATAGTCTGATTGCAGCACCCCGTCTTTGGAAGGAAGCATGGTAAATTCTTGCGCCAGGCATGAAACCGTTGGAGCGAATCCAATCAGAATCCCGGGCGATCCGGAGAAGATGCCAATCCAGTAAACCTTTGCCGTTAGCGTTGGATTTTCCTCCTCCGGACGTCAAATTATTGCTCATCCGGGACATATTCCTACTTTCGGTCAACCTGCTGCCTCATCAGAAGGGGAAATGAATTGATCCATAGATTACTGAGCAGCTAAGGAAGACTCCGGATGAGTCACCAGCCAAGAGATTAATCTCAGGGCCCAGATTCAATCTCCTCAGCTTCAAGCTGCGTCGCCTATAATGTGTTGGTGAATGCGTTACTTACAGGGTGCCTCTCTGGACCACCTATTCAAGCTAGTGCAGGCTGAGGTTGAAGTAAGCACTTCAAAGTCAAAATACGACTCCTCTTCTCCCCATTTGGGAAACATCTTCGTATATTAAATTTGAATGGAAGGAATAACTCAAACTGCCAATTCCATAGATTATTTCGGAATTTTCAGGATAATATAACATATAACTGTGTTGCTTATAATGTTTCATGAGAGTTTTCTTTTCATATGACTGTACAGTACCTTGTTGCAAAGGCGAATATAAGCCATCTGATATACCCCTACAATAAAACAACAACACGTGCTTATGCCACCTATAAAGCAGGGAGACATGCACCAGGATTGGTCAACATGGCTAAGTAGAGTGCATGCCCGGGAGATGGCCGCAGTTTCATTTGAAAATTGAGGCTGAGCTTCTCAAAGTTCTGGGGCCGAGTCTCAGTCAGTATATAGGTAAAAAAAAAAACATCTTTCATCTAAAATTATGCAGCAAAACATGCTCTTCTCCTGAAAATATTTCCAGGAAAGTCTGCGACGCAACCAAGAGGGCTTGCTTTAAAGACGAGCTTTATAGAAAAGGAACACCGATGGAGTTGGCCGCAGGGTAAAGGATGGTTGAGGTATTACAAGATCGATAACGTCTTTGGAAGACGGTATTGAAAAGCTAGGATACAATGTTCAGCCCCGGAACCGAGTGGCTGGAAGGAGAAGAAAAGTAGACCCTATCTAAAACCGCAGGTCGTTTAACCTAATATATGACCTCTCCCTGAAGTCTTGCACAGTATAAATTGGCATTTCCATGGTGATTGGTAAAATATAAAAATATTAATTCTGGTGGTTGTGTCTGGGTGAATAATGCCCAGAGCACAATCACATATGCAGGGCACGTGCAGATGGCCCATTTATGTGTGCTCATGCACAACATAATAGCATACACTGATGTCACCCCATGTCATCCCAAACAACAAGAGCAACATCACATTTTTGTACAACGCGATAATCAGTGATAAGACGTATGTCACCCACATTTACAATCCGGACCCCCACTGTCCATATTATTCACGGAGATACCAGGTGGTCCTGACATGGGCACCACTGTTTGTACTACATGGCATGATTGAATGCAGTGACCTACCAGGAAGGTGCAGAGTGAAGTATTCATATACACGTTGGCGTGTAAACTGGGATTACTACCGAACCATAATACAGTAGGCACACGTCCACACACGAGGGTTTTATCAAAGGAAATCCGATATTCATCCCCAGCACCGATTTTGGTTATAATATCATCGCCCGTGACTAGTCACTTTTTTGCTGCACTGTATGAGCCTGCATGCGAGTGTGTCCCTAGGGGAGGTAGAGTGGGAGGGGAAAAAAGCAATTTCCCTTTCTTCGGTGGTGTTTCTATTTTTTTTTACTATGAGATCCATCAGTCAAAGGCTGGGACTAGGGTACTGTTGACCAAAACCCAGACAGACAGTGACGAATGGATTGGCTGACAAGTTACCCAGGAGAATTATGCTCCCATTCCACGCTCATTATCACCGTTTTTGGTGGTCCAGCGTAATGGTTCTTTGGTTTGTGGCGAAAGCTCAAAAATGGACTGATTCGGCGGATATGTATTTATTTTATTACATGGCGCATGGCTGTATGCTCCCATTGTGTTTGTTCGTGGCACTCCGCACAAAAATGAGGCTCATCCACAGAAAAATATGATAATGGAGAAGGGTGATCCACGCGTCCTTTTTACACGGTGAAAAACAAATTTGGGCAGAGGATCACGTTTCCAGAGCAGGCTGATTTATGCACTAAAATTAAAATTTCCGGAAGCAAGTGGACGGCCGGCAGGGCGAATGAAAGCGAAATCCTGGCTCATGTGTGTGCGTGTGGGAGTGTCTGTTACCCAACTATACAGCGACCACGATCGTTGTCGTCACTTGTGACACTAAATCGGGCTCAAATATGAGCTACAGGCGGCTTGGATCAGTCAAACGCCATCAGTTTGTGACGTGAATAACTGACCTTTTTTTCCTGGGTGTAGGAGACAACATCACCGTCCAGTGTTTGCTGGCCGTCAACATAAATCCGGGACTCAATTATAGGCTTTTTTCCTCTCTCTTTGAAACATTAGATCAACACTGGCATGTCGGATGTTATGGCAAAGAACGCCCTTGTGTGACAAAATGTATCAGAAGTTTGCCCAAATTAGGGATGCTCTGGTATTTGGAGTTAATTGGAGGGCTTGCTGTGGTTTTTCAATAATTGACTGAAATAGGAAGCCATTTTTGCAGCCACGCTGTTTCAAATTTCATGCAACACGTAGAGTATGCCTGCAGCGGTATTCAGACGCGAGTAATTAATTTATGTGGGTTTTGTTGCTACAATTCAGTGTATGTCGTCATTCACTCCTAAATATCTCTCACTTGTCGGTGATGTTTAACTCAAAATGCCGACACTGCTGTGCAGTATGAGGTTATTAATGTTGCAGAGCACTGAAAATGTAGGTACACTGTGTGCACTGTAGATTTGAGCTTACATAGTCATATAGTCAATAAATAGTAAATGTCAACATGTGGCGTAAATGCAATAACGTAATTGATTCCTCGTGACAGTTGGCATGTAGTCTACAGTACTTCTAGAATTGACATTTACAGTTTTGATTACTTTGACGTTAATCTATTACATGAAGTTGGCACTCATAATTTTAAGCTGATTATATTGTATTTTAGGGTAGAATCAGAAATAGAAATAAGTTGTATTACAGGTTATGATTGTCATATTAATATTAGTTTACACCATTACAAAGTACAATACAGAAAAATGCTATGATTTACTATTATTTATGTGGCAACTAGTCCGATATTGCATGGAATTCACCATCTTAGTCAATAGCAAAATAAATGCAATGTACTTTTATAGGAACATTCATACGATAATTACACTCACATTTCCACTGCAATCTTTAGACGCTTCAGTTAGTATTTTACAGGGTATAGACACCGTTTTGGTTCAGAAGTCACTGGAGAGTTCATTGCTTGGAAGCGCTTCACAAAATGTCTGTATGAAGTGCTGTCATTTGAGACATGCAGCTCCCAAGTCCTAGTGGCAAAATGGGACCACGTCTTGACCAGGTGGTGCCTGAGTGACGTTTTCTGAGGAAAATGTGGAAAGCTTCACTATTCACAGAGTGACATGATTCAGTGCCTTGAAAGAACGCTTTACGAATCAGGGACACCTTACAACCTGTGCAAGAAAAATAATTACATAATTTGTAACTAAAGAAAATAATGTTTATTGCGTAAATAATTACACATCCGATTATGTCGAGAAATTCTGAAGATTACGGACTATTTCGAAAGCACAACGTTCCATCTGAGTCCTGGGGTTCCAGAAGTTAATTATGACTAGTTTAGACTTGATAAAATGTTGCAAGTACCGGTAGTTGTGACTTTGATCATCCGAAAATCAGACATTATAGCCCAGCTTTATCCTATCACAAATTATGAAGTTTTAATTTCGAATTTAACATTCCCACCAGACGGGTTAGATCTGTTCATTCATCATTATCCCGTGAGAATGATGAGACCGATCTATCTGAATATTACATAACTGGCCTCATCCAATCATGAAACCGATTGCAAAGAGAGTCCTTCTAACTAAAGAAGGCATAATACCCCTCTGCATGTTTGGTGCATCACCAGAAAAAGGTCACTTTAATTCTGCACATCCTGCGGGCAAATCCTGGCAGCAGGGCTGGCAGGTCCATTTCAAGAATCCTCGGCTTTTCCCATCTGACCATCCCGCCCGCACTGCCGGATTGGTGCTTGGATGTCAAGGGTTATCCGGGAGCTTTAAATGTGTAATTGGATGAGAGCTGGGGAAAGAGAAACACAGGAAGGCCGCTGCCCGTGCCTTTCCGGTAATCGCTTACATCGACGTCGGGGCTCCAGCTCGGGCCTCCTCATGTAACCAAATTGAAAGGTGACTTTTTCCAGGGGAACTTGGGGGGACCAGGATTGCGCGCCTTTTATTCCCCTGTTTTTTTTCCCAGCACTTCTCCCCCCAGTCCCCCATTTCGAATGTGCTCTCTCACTACAGTAGAGTCCTAGTTCCCCCGGGTAGGAGGGTTTGGATTAATGGAAGACGGGGAGGAAGCCACCCACTCGGACGTGACATTTACGTGTCCCAAAAGACTTCCAAATCACTTCATCTTTTCTCGGTTTCGCTCTGGTAAACAAGGAGCACTGCCGTGCGTGGACCCAACGACGCTTATCACGTGGGGGAAAGCAGTAAATCTTCATTTTACAAATATGCTGGAATCTGGAATTGCGACGACTCTTTCCATTTCCTGATTGATAAGAAGGTCTTTGGACAATTATCTAGAGATGGTAATCCATCAACTAGTAAAGATTGGTCTTTCTGTAGACAAGCATTGCTAAAGTGTTTAGTCGTTAACACACTGTTAACACAACAGTGCAATGAGTCATGACAACAAACTTATTGCATACTATCAGAGTATTTTTATTTCTGTCCCCATGTTTTACAAGGAATGTTTTTAGTTCCTTTCATTATGCAGGATTTCGCACTGTCCAAGTCCCTAGTTCAAACGGGTGGTAGGGGAAACCGTTATGGATTGATCAACCTTGCAACCAGTTTAAAGACAAGCAACGCGCTGGCTCACATTTACAAGTAGTAAATTGCAACGCTTTAAACTGGTTGTTGGGATAAACACAATCCGTAACTTTTCTCCCTACCGCCCGTTTGAACTAGGGACTTGGACAGTGCGAAATCCTGCATAATGAAAGGAACTAAAAACATTGCTGGTAAAACATAATATGGGGACAGAAAGAATGGGCATCATCAGAGTACATGTAGATTTTTGTAACGTGCGAGTATTTTCCTTACAGGAATGGAAATACTAGTGGTTCTCGTAATGTGGTATGGTTACAGCTAAATATCGCCAATGTACTGTATAAGCTAGATCAATTTAATGAGATTTCAGGATAAATACGAAATTGCGAGATTGCGTAGATTGTGAGAATCCAGAGAATGCATATTTTGCGAGGAACAGAAGGGATTTGGCACAAGCTTGTGCAAAACTGTATAAAATGTGTCATATATTCGCTCAAATCAGGTGCTGCGTATTATAAAGTGATGAAATCTAATCCACCGAAATGGATCGTGATAGTTGTTAAATTATTATTGAGCCTTAATCATTTGACTTCTTGTCAGTATAATAGCCTTCACTTTTTATGTGCGATAATGTAGGCCATACAGTATTGATATAAACCGAAGCGGGTTGGCATGGTGGATAAGGCGCCCGACTGCTAATCGGGAGGTCCTGGGTTCGAATCCCGGGGCAGACGATCCTGACCGTGATTTTCTGGGTTTTCCACGGTCTTCCTATAGGATAATTTCAGGGTCGCTTCCGTATAATAGGCCACAGCCGCTTCCTTCCTTCCCTATCCTTGGAGGTTGAAGAGGCAATGTCGGGCCAACCTCCCTAATATCAATTATAAAGTATTTATGTAAATACGGTATCATGCAACCTCTCCGCTTATCCTTACTCTCCAAAGCAACCCAAGCGTCTCAGTAGTTCCTGACGAAGCCTAATCGGCAGGATAAACATTTTGAGAAAGGCACTATGATGTAAAATCTCGTGTGGAAATATTTTCATATGAGATTTTACAGTACGGTACGCCTACTGCCTACCCGTTTATCCTGCCAGTTAGGCTTTTTTCAGAATAGGCGAGACGCTTGGGTTGCTCGGGAGAGTTAGGATAAGTGGATGCTGACTGTTGTATGATACTAACCGAAGGAGGTTGGCATAGTGGATAAGGCGTCCGACTGCTAATCGGGAGGTCCTGGGTTCGAATCCCGGGGCCGGCAACCCTGGCCGTGGTTTTCTGTGCTTTTCCACGGTCTTTCTAGGATAATTCCGGGGTCGCTTCCGTATAATAGGCCACAGCCGCTTCCTTCCTTCCCTATCCTTGGAGGTTGAAAGGCAATGCTGGGCCAACATCCTTAAATATCAATTATAAAGTTGTATGATACTGTAGACCTACACGTGTACTGTACTGTATAATACTCGTCGGATAATTCCTTGCTTATCAACCATCAGACCCTTCCCCCACTGATTTTGACAAAACCTGACATATTTTACTTTTAGGATGCCACAGATGTATGAAACTTTGCATAAATATATGCTAATGGACTACCCCGACAGGTACGGAAGGTCACGCAAAACTTTACTGTGACAGACGGCTATTTCTTTCGTTTTCCTGAATAGCATAACTTCGAGGGGCGGGATCTTGCGGGTAAACCCTATCCCACCAAAAACCTTTCTGTAAAAAAAGGCCAAGTTCTCCTGACTGCTTGGCCGTCAAAAGTGGTGAGATCTGAAATACGGCCAAGTTCAACGTC
>JYFJ02007808.1:1455-14423 GCA_000934665.2 Catajapyx aquilonaris
CCACCACCACAACCTGGGCCACCACCTGGCCAGTGTTGGTGGTAATGGTGACTCTTCTTCCCCTCACTCCTCCTGGTGCGGTGATGACGAGTTGTAGCCTCATTGTCAGTCGTCACTCACATAATCTGCATTGCTCTCAAATTGCTTGATATGGACAGGATATGCCCCACCTCTGACTCCACCTTGACCCTTGCCCTTCCCACCTTTGCTGAGGCTGGACTCACTTGACTCCTCACTGGAAATGCCCAAGCCCAAGCCCTTATCAGCAGGATACCTGTCACGTGGAGGCCGACCTTTTGGAGGAGGTGGTAGTGTCAGCAGGGTCATACCCGGAAGGAGCTTCCCAGGATGCGTTGCCACATAGAATGGGTGAGGTGGAAGGCTTTTTGTGTCCATCTGGAACTTCTTGCAGTAACAATATGACCGAGGTCCTTAGTATGGACAGGAGCATTGGTAGTAAAAACAAGCCATGAATGGCCCCGAAGAAGATGACAAGGAAGATGGTCTTGAAGAAAGGGATGAAGATGTAACTTGGTGCAAATATGAGTGCAATCACACCCAGTATAGTTGACAGAGCTCCTTGGATAATTGTCATTCCCAAGGCATAGAGACATTCTTGAACTCGTTCTTCGGGTGTCAATCCGGATGATGACATGTAGGCCAGTGGTTTCCAACGTTTTACCAAGTGCGACCCCCTAAACATGTTTCCATAAATGTGCAACCCTCCCCCCTCCCTCCCCTCCCCCGGCCCCCCCTACAACTGCTCTCTTTCCAGAAAACATACACCGAGACATACACACTGTACTGCCGCAAAAATGATTCAATTGACGCAGAAATTGCAAAAAATAATAATAATAATAATAATAATAAGAAGTTGAACCAATGCTCATGACCCACCGGTTGGAAACCACGTACTGGTCTAATGTGATATTAATATTGGTTCAACAGTGGCCTCGGATATCAGCAACCTCATTCTAAGTCAATCATCCCCATTCTCGAATTGGTAGTCGGAGCTTGAGAGCATTCTTTTTAACCTAATATTGGCATCTAATATTTGTGACATCCCCTAAACGTACTACAGTATTTAAAAAACCGCTTAAAATCAGCATCTTATTGCCAAATACTGATATGTGAAATTGACGGTTAGTTTGAAAGCCCAGAAAAAATTAGCAAAAGACATATTCAAACTGTCACGAACTGTTCCAAATCGAAAACCAGGGATTCTGTTGGTGTTCTTTATAAGTGATGGAATTTAACCTTATTCTTGTGGTGCCTTTAGACCCTATAAGTTTAATTCATGAGACGCAAATAAATTTAGGTCAGGTAGATCTTCAGCCTCTGCAGCCCGATAGTCTCCAAACTCAGGTGACACGTACTCAATAAGGCCCACACACACATTACAGAGAGCATAACAAGCACACACAGATCCTACAGTATATGCCACCTCAACAGGGACGTAGCCAGGGGGCCCGAGCCCCCCCGGAATTTTTCGACTTACACTAGATAAAATGAGAATTTTAACTTTCCAATGCGAGCCCCCCCCCCCACCNCCCCCCGAACCGGAATCCTGGCTACGTCACTGCACCTCAACCTCTTCGACATGGTCACTCCTGGATTTTGTTGTTTTCACGGTTGACAGAGGGCAGGGCTGTTGAAAGAAATGTCATAAACCTCCATTGTAGTTGTGCTCACTGCATGGCTTAAATCGGTGCAATCGGTGAGTACCAGGAATGACTCTGGCAGATTCAAATCTCTCTTTCAGCTTTCTTTTGCACGTAATAATGTCCTCTTCGTGTACAAAAAATAAATGCACATTCAAAAAAGCAGAAACACAATAATCAAACATGTCTTTCACCGAAACGATCTGATTCTGAATAATTGGTCTCTGCTAGCTGGCCTTTGCTGTAGATCGTTTTACCGTGATGGAGTCAATGCCGTCGCAACGACTTTGGCCGTGGGATGTTGCGAAAAAATTCCACTCACAATGGATGTCAAAATCAAGGAAGTGGTGACAAATGTTGATGAAATTATACTGATTCTTGTATTGTCCTACGCACCCGTCACTGAAATAGTGCACTCGGGAAATCTTAGGAAATTTTTTTCAACTGTTGCAATACTGTAGTACCTATTGGAATGTGTAAACGGCCGCTGTCGAATGCTCCTGCGAGTCTCTGATGATACAGTGTATGGTGCAGGGTGTTGGATTCATTACAGAAGTAAACTCTCAGAGCATGAAGAGTTGTCTGTGAATGCTCCCATCGTGCCTCATCTTGTATGGCGTATGAATAGTTTTCTGCGAAGTCCCCCAACACAATCACTTCCGTTGAAGGAATCCTCTCCTTTAGTGTCTTAAGGTATTGTTGTGATTGAGACTTTTGCCGTGTTAAGTCCGTGATCGGACTGTTCACCTGGTCGGACAGAAAGGTCTCAAATTCTTAGATGGTCCGCTGCCGACCTCACCTTGAAGCTTCTTAAAGAAGCTCAACATTTTAGAAGAATCCCGGACGATTTATTGTCTTGGACCAGGTTTAGTGTGTTGTGGCACCTGTTAATTTGTTTTACAAAGTCCTGCACAGTAACTGGCGCCGGTGGACTAGTGGTTAGCGCGCTCGCCTCTGGTCCCAAGGTTGTGGGTTCGAACCCGGCCGAGGTCGGTGACTTTTCTCCGGGTGGTAGAAAAGTGAGAGTGCGCCTTCCTTAGGAGGGGAAGTAAAGCAGTCGGTCCCATGTGCTTGTGACATTGCGCGAGTGCACGTTAAAGATCCCCAGGGTGGCCAAATTTCCAGGAGGAGCACCACCCCCTGGCGTCGGTGTTGGGCCTTAGAGGCAGAAATAGGCTGACGTTAAGCCCCACTGATCAGTCCTGCACAGTAAGACTCACGGAATGAGCCATACAATGCACGTAGGCAGCTCTCGCGGTTCCTCTCCCCTTTTCTGGTCTGATCTCCATCGAAGCATTGGCCTCTGCAATCAGTAACCGGTAAGTTGAACCAGCGCAGCGAAGGGAATCCATGATGATAAGGAACAGTGTCTCAAACTTTGTATTTGAAGACCTTGGGGAAAGAACGATCAAGGTCCACCTCAGGTGAAACTGAGATATTCAAATTTCAAACGAAGGCCCATAAGGTTCTACTGTAAATCTCGACCTTGTTTCAACTGGAGAGACAAGTATTACGCATGCAATCTGATAACATGTGACGTCACTGCGATTTGCTGGCTGCAATACATGGTTTTGGTCTGCACAGTGCACGCTACCTTCTTCCATACAGGTTCTGTAGATATGATTTTTTTCCTTGGAATGGCAGACACTGCATACATCTGACTATCCCTGCTAATCAATGCACAGGTGTGCCAGGATAATAGGAAAACACAGATAATCTGAAAATGGTCCTAGATACTGTAAAAATGAGTTATTCGCAGGTTTTTAATGAACATACTGTCTGCTGCTTTAAATAAGAGAGAGGTTTAATCAAAACAAATCAAAATATAACTTACGATAGATTTTTATTGTCTGGAAAAGGTCTGTTATATTATTTTCTTGTTTGCTACACTTACAGACATTATTTCGGACTGTTACTTTTTTGTGATGCATATATAATTAGAAGTACAGTGTATTAAAAAACTGGTGACTGAAGTCATCAATATGCAGCGAGTCGTGACTGAGGGAAGGGGTACACATTGGATAGGAAGTGTTGCTCAAACAACTGGTGGCTATTGGCCAGCCAAGTGGCCGTTGCCGCAGACCAACCGAATCAAAAAAGCTTTGGTGGTGAAGATGAATTGAGGGGTGTGGTGGAAAAACATGATAACTGACAAAGGAGTAATTTTTCAGGAGAGCGAATTTAGGTTTGCACTCTTGTCACAAATCACCATATTACCTGAACTTGTAACACTGGGTTTTATTATAGGCTATTGCCTGACTGTCTGTCTTGTTGTCCAGAACTTTTGGAACACTTATTCCTGTAATTAATGGAGATACAGCATACAGGGTGTAACAAAAGTTTCCGCCGCTACTTCCGCCTCAATGACTCATGGATGACGTAATCGTAATTTAAAAATCCATATCTCACCAACGGCTCGTGTTAGCCCTATGCCTCATATATCATTCGAACCGCATTGAAAGGCGTCTCCCGCCAGATCCACTGCGCAACTCCCATAGTCTAATCCGTGCGTAGCATAACAGCTATAACTATTTCTGTGCTGCTAATCGGGAATCATAAAAAACGTTGCGGTGAAGTTTACGGGTTCAAAGAACGATTATACGCAAAATATTGCTTAGAAATCAATCAAATTAACTGCTAAATTCCCATAATTGTGCTAAGCTTCATA
The DNA here is from genome assembly GCA_000934665.2 of Catajapyx aquilonaris. NCBI lineage: Eukaryota > Metazoa > Arthropoda > Diplura > Dicellurata > Japygidae > Catajapyx > Catajapyx aquilonaris. The sequence continues at coordinate 5,785 of JYFJ02007808.1, forward strand.
CAATCTCTATCACTGCACAAAGATCCTTTTCCAATATAGCCACCTTGTAGCCAGAGGAAGATGGCTTCATACGATAAAGTTCGACCAAGTACTTGAGCATGTGATTTGTATGATTTGTTAAGAAAATGCAAACTTCAATTCGCTCTCCTGAAAAATTACACCTTTGTCAGTTATCATGTTTTTCCACCACACCAAAGAGCTGCTCAACATTCCTTTGCATTGCTCAGCACTAAAGCAAAGGTGGAACAGGTCCTTAGTCATCACAAACCATGGTCATCACAATGGTCAGCGACCTTTATTCTGGGATAACTAGTAATCAATGCCGGTCGCAATGGGCAAAACACACATACAGTGCCATCTTAACTGCAAGGCATGCTCCCGGGCAAAGCAGGGCACTGGGGGCCCCTTGCTACACAATCACTCAAGAAGAATAAAAATGTAAATGGCCAATAAAATAAAACACAATATTGGGTTTTATTTTATCGCCCATTTACATTTTTATTCTTCTAGAGTGTATTTAAAATTCACATACGTATTTACGTATGTGAATTTTAAATACCCATACTGCGGAAATTATTTGTATCAATAGTTATTCAAGAACAAATACAGGCGTGTAGGCAGAAAAATTTCGGGGGAGGGCCCGTAGCCGTAGAGGGCGGGGTGCAAGCCCGGCGCAGGCGAAGTTGTTTTTTTTTTTTTTTTTTTTTNTCAATGTCACACGAGCTTAAGTGAATGTGGGAGATTTGAATGGGATGTGTATTTGATGACATTGTAGCAATTTTTCCAAAAAAAATCCTGAATTATTAATTTCTAATGTTATTTCAAGCATTCCGGGGGCCTGCCTACGCCACTGACAAATAGTCTACTCCTAGTAGTTGAAATTGGAACAGAAAGCGTTATGGAAAAGGAGAGATATTCCGTATAATATACCATATACAGTAAAACTTCTACGTATAAGTTGAATCTCCATGGGACCGGAAAAAAACTTCGATTTATAGAAGATTCGAGTTAGAGAAGTTTGGCTTTTTTAAAGCACAGAACTCTATAAGGAAGCCTACCTTTACATCCAGCGACGAAAGGTGTTCGAAACTTTAAAATAACATACTGTCACCATCACACTTACAATGTTCCTCATTGTTTTGTTGTAAAAGAAATCTCAGTTATGGACATTTGCCTACTATTAGATTCAAGGATTCAATTGTCACAACTCACAATCGAGTCAAACCCTTCTTTCGGTATGTCTGGTAGACGGAGATCAGGAAATTGAGCCTTTCTGTACATGTGGCCTACTCTCGACCCTTCACCAGGGAAATGAGACAATTTTCCATACTCGCCAACATGAACTTCGACTTAGGGAGACTGAAAATGCATTGATATCCCTTCGTAAGGCCCTGCCTGCACTTCGAGTTAGGGAAGTTTATTTCCTATTCTTTTACATTGTGACCAACCAAGCTCATCATTTTCTTCGACTTATAGAAGTTTTACTGTATTTATGTACATTACAGTCAGGTTGCAATACATTATTAAGAAAATTCAAATTAATAAATAAAGGTGTAATTATTTTTCGAAAATAAATGACGAATTCATAAAAATGAACATTTCTTAAGCATGTACTACACTTGGACCACTCAATTTGAGTTCTTAAGGGGCATGGTCGGTCCAATAAATTTCTAATAAATATATAGGTTCGTATGGTATTTTTTTTTTAATTATCTATTAAAAGAAAACGGCAAGTAGCATTGGGCCCCTATACTCCTGGGCCCCCCGGACAACTGCCCAGCGTGCCCATATGGTAAGACAGCACTGCTCACATATTTCAATTTTTTTTTGTGTAAGTGGGGGTGTTTCACAGTGTCTGATGGAATTCAATTTATTGAAATATGGAGATACAATGTTATCATAGAGGGGTTTCTCTGTCAGGCAGGTTGGCAATCATCCTAGGCCACTGAGGAGCAGCGGGTAGTTGTGATTGTTGCACCGTGTAGGGGTACTGACTCCTTTTAAAAATCCATGGTGTTGCATCAGAACTAATTTTGCATGAGGTCTTCAGGCACGCAATGTGAAGTGTGGCCAGCAGGGAAAATCCTTCCTGACCACAATCATGCACATCCTAAGTGGCTCCCAGGCTGCCCCTGGCCACTCTCTACCAACCTGAAGCTATCCCTGTCTGACACAACCCCACCCCAACAGTGGGCATATGCTGCCACCCTCACGTGACTTCATCCCAGTCAGACAGATATTCTCGATTCTTAATATTATGCTCACATTACCATTTAAAACTTTTAAAACTATAAATATCACCAAGGTATTAAGCAAGCAAATCAGATACAAGACATTTCCTTCCTCCATCTCTCTCGTGTTTATTCACCAAATAAAAAGCTCAAACAAATCCACATCAGTGGTACATGGAATTTAAAAAAAAAAAAGAGAATCAAGAAAAAAAAAATCAAATCACTCTTCACTTGCCAACATGATTTTGTTTCTATGAGCCATGATGAGTATGGAAAAAAGGAATCGGTTGCCGAGGGGATGTAAATGTCCCCACTGCATTTTATATTTTTCTTTCCATTTTTCTTTCAGCATATCAATGCTGTTTCCTCCTGAAGGAGCAGCCTGCAATGAAGAGAGTAGCATTATAACTCGCTGACTGTCACATTACACTATGCTAAATCCTGTCTGGATTATCTTTTGGCCTTACCAAAAGATCGGTGGGGTAAATGGCAAAGAAACCTTGAGGCTCTCTGTAATAACGGAGGTTCTTCCCTGGCCTTTTTAACACAGGGTAAATATGATTCTTCAATAAGCGAATTTGCGCATACTTTGACAGAGCACTAAATCCAGCAAGACATGGACAGTCTGAAACATACCACACGATACTGTCACTATAGCATGTTAGACCCGACGTTTATCAGACAATCCTATTTCAATTATAATCTCCCACTGAAGATGCAGAGACTACTAATAAATCTGCGTAACGGCTCTAGCTCAATATATGTGAACGGCTATAAGATAAAATTTTCTGAAGATGATTTTTGTACGCTCTGCAACTTAGAAGCCTTCTCGCTCCACCACCTCCTGTACAGCTGTTTTTTTTTCCGCCATGAGATGCAAATATTTGTGTAATTTTCCATCCCTCCCCCCATATTCGATATGTATATGTTGTTTTGGGAAGTGCCTAAACTTAAGATATACCAGCTGTTTATGTTTTTCTCCGAGGTCTCCTCAAAATTGTCTTTTTGTGATATCACATTGTAACCAGTTAAGTTGTATATTGCTCTGGGAATCCACGCCATATGGAGGTTTTTTTCCTCCCAGGTGTGAATAAAGTTGACTTGACTGTCACATTACAATCAGTTCAGCATGGTAACAACTGTAAACATGCACATGAACTCCTATACTACCCTTGCCAAATATGTTGAAGAAAACACATCTCTTAGAAAATCCCACCAGAATGTTCTCTCTTAAATGCATTTCCCTTTTCCCCTGTCAAAGCAGGCTGATGATGGGATTGGTCTCACACACACTACATTTTTTATATGTACTGTGCAACAGAACTGGCATATTCTCACAGCCTGTACACTCGCCCATTTTCATTGTAACATTATTTTAGAATGGTACCAGAAGCATTAATTTTTTTTTGGCAAGGATCAAACTTCCGGAAATCTACCTCGGTTATTGCGGCATGCTGGTCGACCTCGTTTTATACTGGCATGCCGCTTTATGAGAGGTAATACGGTAATAGTTTTATAACACCAACCGGGGTTGTCGCCACCTATGATTTTTCCCCATCCCCTCTTGCGCGCTTGACCCGTTACTCTGATACACCCTGTATTCAAAAGTCAAGAAACAACTGCACGTCTCATGTGCTCTCAGCTGAAACAATTGTTAAATTCCACAAGTCACTTGATTCAAATGCATCATGCATTTTGGATTCAATTACCCATAACTTCATCTGAACCTCTTCAGGCAATATCTACGAGGAGTGATCAAAAAGTAACGTCTCCAAGGCTGTAACCTTTATTCTGTATGAACACAAATGACGAAACTTACAGGGTACATGAGGACAATGGACATCTACTTTTCTACATAGTTTCCACACCGAAGAACGCACTTATCCCATCGCCAGACCAGTTTCTCAATCCCTTCCCAATAGAAAGGGGTGCCCTGTTGACAGCACCAGTCACGCAGCCTTCTTCACCTCATCGTCGCTTCGGAAATGCTGACCTGCCATGTCTGCTTTCAGGGCTCTGAATAAGTGATAGTCTGTGAGGGCTAGGTCGGGACTATAGGGTGGGTGAGGAAGAACTTCCCAGTCGTATCCATTCAGCAAAGCCATGATGTCCCTCGATGTGTTGTCGTGGAGAAGGATGACCCCAGCAGTGAGCAATCCTGGAAGTTGCGACTATCAATTCGGAGCGCAGTGACCCTGGCGAAGTTGCAGAAGGCCATCAGGTGGAAACGACCAGGATTGCTCACTGCTGGGGTCATCTTTCTCCACGACAACGCCCGTCCGGACACATCGAGGGACATCGTGGCTTTGCTGAATGGATACGACTGGGAAGTTCTTCCTCACCCACCCTATAGTCCCGACCTAGCCCTCACAGACTATCACTTATTCAGAGCCCTGAAAGCAGACATGGCAGGTCAGCATTTCCGAAGCGACGATGAGGTGAAGAAGGCTGCGTGACTGGTGCTGTCAACAGGGCACCCCTTTCTATTGGGAAGGGATTGAGAAACTGGTCTGGCGATGGGATAAGTGCGTTCTTCGGTGTGGAAACTATGTAGAAAAGTAGATGTCCATTGTCCTCATGTACCCTGTAAGTTTCGTCATTTGTGTTCATACAGAATAAAGGTTACAGCCTTGGAGACCTTACTTTTTGATCACTCCTCGTACTAGTATAATTCAATAGCTTGACAACCACAACTATTTTAATGCCAACCAACAGCTACTTGGCTGGGAGCCAATTTATCAGTTTGACCTTATCAAGTTTCCCAGCCTTTAAGTCTGGCAGTACAAACTTTAGTTATCAGACAATATTTACCATGAGTAATTATGCAAGTGCAATGCCCAACGCCAACAAATGCAGTATTCAGGTTGCTTTGCAAAGTGCATAAGCGGCTACCCTTACCTTCTGTTAATCGGGCCCTTCCTCCAGTCGGTTGACAGAGGACTGTAGAACACCCAGCACACACGACAACAGTTTGGGCATGACTGAACACAGTCGTGATCTTGTAACACCCTGCGATTCAATAAAAACTTACATTAACAGACATATCAAACTTAGAGCAATATAATAATAATAATTGTGGGTAATGCTTTCACCCCCAAACGGGGGTATATCGCATGAACCTTTATTTATTGTTATTTTTTCAATTTTCTCAACTTCAGTGCAAGGAATCAAGGAAATTGGGTAAGGATAGGGATTTTCGGGGAGGGGACACGGGTGCAAGTGCAATGTCGTTAAATGGGTCATGTGCAGTCCCCCAGGAGGCTAGGTTGCCAGACACCTCCTTGGTGCAGGTAAGAGACCCTCCTGACGCAGGTGAAAGGAAAGTTCCCCAGGCGGGATCGAACCTGGGGCCTTTCACACAGCAAGCCGAGACGTTACCATCTCGGCCACCACACCTCCCCCAACTGAGAGCAATACTGCCAGTTAAGGTGTTGTGTAAGCCCAAGTAGTATATTTTAATCCCACCAAAAACCTTTCTGTAAAAAAAGGCCAAGTTCTCCTGACTGCTCGGCCGTCAAAAGTGGTGAGATCTGAAATACGGCCAAGTTCAACGTCGTACTCATTACTGGCATTCTCAAATTCTTCAACCTAAGCCACTAACTTTATTTTTCCAGGTCGACCTTAAGTTTAATCATAAAAAAATTTTAATGTCATTTCTCCTGATGTCACTTGGTCATTGCTCATGTCCGAGGTATTGTTGAATTCTACAACTCTTTCAATGTTTTAAGAGCAATGGCCAAGTGACATCACGAGAAATGACAATTTTTTTTTGATGATTAAACTTAAGGTCGACCTGGAAAAATAAAGTTAGTGGTTTAAGTTGAAGAAGTTGAGAATGCCATTAATTGACAACGACGTTGAACTTGGCCGTATTTCAGATCTCACCACTTTTTACGGCCAAGCAGTCAGGAGAACTTGGCCTTTTTTTTACAGAAATGTTTTTGGTGGGATCTCACCTCTTTTTGTAGGCAGGAGTGTATAGGATAATTATAAGGAAGCTCGGGGTGCCCCCTATACGGTTGGGCGTGGAAGCAATGGTCCGTATGCAAAACTCTATCTTTTCTTCTGAATAGGTATGATTTTCTTATGCTTTCTCATATTACGCTTCCTTTTTTTCTGTTCTGGTTGTGCGAATTGGACATCTGCTACACCTGATCGCATAGCCCATTCGCGATCCTTAACCACTTCTTCTGTCGATGCCTTATTAGCCCTTTTGAGTATGGATAAGTCTGGTCGGTAAATAGATCTCAATCAATCGTACTCCAGAATAGCTGACTCTTGAGCCTTGATGTTAGTAAAGGAGGCATTGATGAGATGCACTCCGTTGAGACTTTTAACTCTGGAAAGAGCCACGTAGGCTTGACCGCACGAGAAGACAGAGGAACCAATATCGATGAGTGCATTAGTGAGACTCAGGCCTTGGCTCTTGCGTATGGTAATGGCATATGCCAAAGAAATTGGGAATATTATTGTTCCCTGTAAAGATAGGCTCTATTGATGACCTCGAATTTTGTATTTGTATTTGTATGAAATGCAATCGCAGCTTCNGGAAGGTAGGGGGTGAGGAGATGAGAACGTGGGGAAGGCAGGAGGAGCACCAGCACAACTGGAATTTCAAAGTAAAAAGTAATCCGTGGTAAAAATGCCGCATCTGGTAAGCAGCAGCAGACTTCGTGAAATTATTTTTTTTTGAGCATTTAGACTCAAAAAAGTGCAGTTTTCAGATTTATTCTGGTGTTTGTTTGACAAGCTCGACCAGCATACCAAATTTCAGCATCCTAGGACCACTGGAAGTTCCGTATAATTTTGATGATCAGTGAGTCAGTGAGTGTCATATTTTGGCCGTTTCGGGAGTTTTTAGGATTTTTCAAGTCGGAAATGAAAAGAGATATAAACATGGAAGTAAGGGGGTATTATTTTTAACCAATTTTTATCTACCCAAATAAAATTTTTGAAGCCACCTATGTTCACCAGTGCGAAGATTCGAGGGGGTCAAAGTGACGTGAGTTGTGTCGGGTAAAGGTGGTCCGGCAGTGCGGCGAGAACTTGGCAGGGGCAGGTTACACATCGATAGGCCTGTGGGATCCCTCTTGTGCAACCCCAATATTTAAATCACAGTGATGGTACTGGATTTTGATTATGGATAATGGTTTTCCACAATGGAGAAAAACTTGAACATGGAGCTAACCCATCAAAACTCTTTCCATAAGAGGCAAACCTCTGCCAAACATGGGATATACGAGGTCGGCTTGATAAGTTTTGCCTCCTAGGCAATAATTTAAATAATACACAGGTTAATCACATAAACTGTATGTCTGATGAAAGCTTGGAATGTCCTCTACCAGGTGGTCTCACTACTTTTCCACGAAGTCACCAACCCTATCCACACACAAGCGCTAACGTCAGACCAGTTGTTATATCCCATCGGAGACAAAATCAGCAGTACTCTCCAGGAACCAATCATGCACACCTGTTTGCACCTCCGCGTAACTGCTGTAACAGTGTCCCTTCAGGTGTTCTTTCAACTTTGTGAAAAGGAAAAAGTCACAGGTTAAGAGATGCAGATTCTATGACAATCCTAATCTATGCATGACTCAACAAACCAGTATGCAATGCAGCATCAGACGCCATGCAGCCAGGATTTCTCAACTTGCGACTTTTTCCTTTTGATGAAGCTGAAAGGACACCTGAAGGGACAACAATACACCAGTATACTGAGGTGAAACCAGATGTGCTTCGCTGGTGCTGGGAGAAAACGCCCGATTTCTTCTCCAATGAGCTGAAACAACTGGTCTGACATTGGTGCATGCATGTGACTAGGGATGGTGACTTTCATGGAAAAGTAGTCAGGAAAACCATCTGGTAACGATATTCCAAGCTTTCACCAGACATACAGTTTACGCAATTATCTTGCGTATTATTGAAATTATTGCCTAGGAGTCGAAACTTTTCAAACCGACCTCGTAATTCAGGACATTGAAAAGGGAAGGGTGTGGTGCTAACCACTACACCGTACCACCCTTATCAGGAATTAAATTGCACCAGCTGAAACTGACACATTTGCCATTCCAAATCACCCTTCAAATGGTCTGTACACATAAAAACACCATGGCATCCCACGGACTACTTAGGACCGGTTCCCACGTGGCCACTTTTCGTGGCAGCAACTGGCCACAGCAACTGACCACTTTTGGAAATACACAGGATTGAATGGAGCATTCACTCGTGGCCAGTGGCCACGCTCTCATTCAATCCTGTGTATTTCCAAAAGTGGTCAGTTGCTGTGCCCAGTTGCTGCCATTAAAAGTGGCCACGTGTGAACTGGGCCTTATAGATGCCAAAAACCAAACTTGAGGGCACATTACGAGTTCTTACAAAAGTGGAACACCCTGCTCATCCCCCCCCCCC
>JYFJ02007809.1:0-14358 GCA_000934665.2 Catajapyx aquilonaris
CTGACACCGCTCCGTTGCACCTGCAACGGAGCAGCGTTACGCCTGGCGGAAGTCGGACCATCCGACACCGACCAGGGCTGCGTTGACACAGACTGGCTACGCCGAGATTCGGCGACACGTACCCGTCTGGCCCGCAATGCTGCAGCTACCGCAGCATCATCTGCATGGGCGGAAACGCCCAGCAATGCGCGTAAACGCGCATCCAGATCATCCGCCGGATGATCATCACCGTCAGTGGGAGTCAAATAACCCCCACTGCCCTCCGAATCATACCCACTCATCTGAGTGGGTCACTTACCTGTGAGACGAGCACGTTGGGCTGCCATTGTAACGGTTAAGGCACCGTCGTCGCCCAGGCTACTCAAATGATACACAGTGGGTTCGGTTCACACAGGTGTTTTATTCTGAACTGTCCCCAAAAGGGGCTGGAGTACAAGTAACAGGAGGGGTACCAAAGTGCAGGAGCTGAGGGCTCCTTCTGGTGGCCCCACCCACCAGGGGGGAAATAACTGGGTCAGCCCAGCCCCCTGGTGAGTGGGACGTCACACTACATGTACACTGACGAAGAGCCAGAGCATATTGACACGCTGGCATTCGGTATCCTTCAGGCAGCTGAGATGTACGACCTGAAAGGTTTGAAGCAAATGTGCGAAACTCATTTGGGTCGAAAACTAGAAGTAGGCAACGTTCACACTATTTTGTGCCAGGCTATAACTTTCAACTATCCCAATTTGAAGCAGAAGTGCATTGAATACGCCATGGAACATATTGAGGAGTTCAGAGCCTCAGACACTTGGGAGGAGGCCAAGTCTCTTCTTCCCTCAGGTATAATGTTTGAAATCATGGAATCAATCATACCCAAAATGAAAGAAGTCCTATAGAAAGAATGTCATATTGTCTTGCCTGTGCTCTATGCACTTTACAGTATAGGGTCTATTATTCTTCCTGATTCAGATTGTACTAGCATTCCAGCCTCTAATTTTGTTGCGAATAATAAAGCTGTGTGTGGAGAGCCAATACAGCTTGGATAATATGATTTTTTTACTGAGTCAGAGTGTGCCCTAAATATTCAGAGAGACCAGATCAGATACGAGATTTTCAGTGTGTGGATTACTTGCATAATTATTCATCATTCTGGTGTTATATATTAACATGGAAGCATCCTATACTGCTCAAATGCAAGCAATAATATATTAAGAACAGTATTTGTAAGAATCAGCTACTCTCAATAATGTGGAACTACAGTGCATTTAAATGTGTGAAAGTTAAATTGTCCTTTATTCAGTGTTGCAGGTATTTTGTGAAATGGGTAAGAACCTGCACAATAAAATCAGATCAATTACTAATCACTCATGCAAATCATGCACCACACTTGATATTTAATACCGTCTTTCATAATAATTGCAAGTGTGTTTTGTGGTCCTTTGAAGAATGTACACCAATGTACTGCAGGTAACATATTGGCCAACATGTCCGTATGTGGTGTCAATCCCTGTTGAAGGATGTCTCGTGGCAATTCTTCACCAACTCTATTTGGAAATAGTAAAGGTTTCAGTTACTGTGCATTTTGGAGAGTTGCTTTGTATTCTGGAAAAATAAAATATCTGCCATTGTTGCAATTATTTTTGTAAATCTGTTAATATTGTGTAATTACTGATGGCTCTTGAATTCCCACCATCCAATACATCCAATTACAAGGCTGTGTGTGCCACCAATGCCCCTGATGAGATGTTACTGAAGTAATTTATTGCTTATGAAAGTGGAACTGGTAAAGTTCACTTTTGAATGAATTTTGTTCAGTTTACTCTCCGTTTACAAACCAGTTATTCAGTATGTACTGTATTTGTGAAAATCTTAAGTCATCATAATACAAATGATGAAATGTAGCTAATAATGACTATAATAATTACACTTTTGACACTATAATTATCCTCTCAATGGCTTGAAGTTTTAGATTATGCATGCCAATGACGTAAACGTGGAAGTTTTTTTTAGATACAGTGTACAACCCATGGAATATTTTATTCCTGATCCTGCATGCTATGTTAATATTATTGCAAATTCATTTTTTTGGTATAAGTCCAATCTTCCTGTCTCCTGTGCTGGTAGTTTCAAATCCATCCCGTCCAGACACCATATTCGGGTTTCATTTGATCCGCCCTCGTAGCATACTGTAAATTTTAAGTGCTGTAATGCCTAGCATGATATGGTTACTTCATAAGAGTAAATCAATGACCGCCAGTAAGTGTATTTCAGGAAGAGTCAATTGTTGTAATGCCAAATGAGATTGTTTTGAGACATACAAAAATGTGTTGTACTATTCGGAATTGTTCATCTCTCCGTCAAGTTTGTTAGTTTGATTTGGTAAAACAACTAGCTATATAAGTTATTGGTCTATTTTGAAGTATGCCTTTTTAGGTGACTAGTTTACCCAATGGGAAAAAAAATCTGCAAGGCACGAAGTAGTAATTATATGTTATACTATGGAATAGAGACAATGAAGGTTTGTCAATATTATCCTTCATCATTGAATGCCATAAAAAGTTAAAGATACAGGACTATAACGTCTCAAATCCCCCTGGAGCCGTTGTAAAATTATTTTTATATACATATAGTAACATTTTCGGCACCGACCTTCACAACTCAGGTGCCAACTGACTGGAGGAAAAACTGGTCAATGAGCTCATCCTATTCACTTCTGCGTCTAATATTGTAAGGTGCAATCTCCAGGTGAACATTATCAATCAAATGTGGATGGGATCCTATAAAATAAATTTTATTCTGCGCGGTTTTGCTATCCCGCTGGACTCCTCCCCTTATCCTATTGGATTGTTTAATTATTCGAAGTGAGTAGAGCCATATACTGTGCCGCTCCTGTACTATACCCAAGGACTGCACCTTTACAATAAATTCATTCGTGTGCATTATACACATACCATTGATAATTGCTAAATGCCCAAGTCCATGTAAATCACAGTTATGTCCATGGTGGTTGATCATGACCTCTTTCTTGTCCAGCAGGCATATTCCGACCAATTTGACCATGATGTGACTGGGCTCAATGGCATACATCAGTGGTCAATATTATTAACAGACTTATGTTGACTTCATGAACCTCATTAAAATGGCTATTATTCATGTTACTGTGCACATACCGTTACATCCATAGGTGCAGGCGTGCAGCTGCTTTCAGGATCGAGTCAGACCACCAGGTACAGGCATCTGGAGCCTCCTCCTTCCACGTCAAGACCCGAACTGGTTGGGCTATGCAGACATCCGCCCATCCAGTATAGTTTGAGAGAGGTCCATGGTCACGTGTCCAAGTGACTATTATTTTGGTACTATATCCCAGCAATATAACCTCCTCTGCATTCATACTATAATATTGCTACAGTTCCGATCCAATCCACCTATTTCAATATTCTACTTTTTCTTATAGGCAATCGGAGCACATTTTACGAATCACGTGCATTATTAACGGCCGCTCTTGATACGCATGACATTTTTTTTTCTGAATTTAATCAATGTGGCTGAATTACCTACTCAACATTTTGTATCAATTTGTCCGCATTAGAATAGTGCTATTGGTTCTGTTAATGTTATTGATTGATGTCGATAAGTATGTTAGGAAAAACTATACACACTTGAATGCAATTTTATGTTGTCGTCCCCCGGTTATCCGGGGGTTTGTCTTCTACTGTTTCAGTTATCCACGTTTTCAATATTAAATAAATATTAAATAAGAAAACGATTCGTTTAAAAATGCAACACGTATTTTTATTGGGATATACACTACGCCAGCGCCACTGCCCTGGCCTGTAAGATCCTTCCTTGGCTGCCACCAGGTGAAGGTGAAGGTTCGTGATTGCATGATCCTGTATACAATAATCATAATTATAGCTTGTAAACAATATTTGGACTCAAATCGTAACTGGTGTAATAATAGCCCTACTGTATATTAATACTCCCATACAAGAGGCCTACATCTGCGGGAAGTAAGCTTCGCTATTTGCAAAATAAAAGTGTTATATAAGAATACTTGTTTGCCATTCAAATTGGTTTCCTTCGCCAGATACTTTGGCAGGCTTAATAGTTCAATAATGCATTATGCATTGCGCGTTTTGTCAACGAGCATGTGCTGCCCTACTATTTTTTCTCTAAAATGCCATGGGGAGACACAATTTGTTCATCTGGAAAAATAACCCCCCCCCCCCCATNCCCCATTTCATAGCATTGAGCTGTGTCTACGCAATGTACCATTGTTAGATTGTGGATTTAGTATACATGCACCCTCAATCACTAATATATTTTAAAACGAAAAATTACATAACATGCTGCTCCTTATTTTCATGCCGCTGTTACACCCTGGCTTACCTGGCATCCTGTTTACCCCAGCACCAATTTGCGCCAGTTTGAGTAAGCAACAGTAGTTACCAATGAAATCATTCTCTTCAACTCCTGGGTTAAGACCTTGGCAACCTCGGATGAAACCTGTAAGTCGTGTTGCAACTCTGGTATGGTCGCCATTTCCATTTCCAAATCTCCGAAAAGAAGGATACAGCTGCTATGAATATAGGATAAATACAACATACGGTAGACTACGGTACAAAATTTTTTAAGTATAGTTATGCATTCTTACTTCATGATAACTGATATACCCTCAGTTACGAAATTATTGTATTTAACACTCTAATGGCTGAAGTCTTCAGCATATAAATTTAACATTACTCAAACATGTTTTACGGTGAGTTGAAGTACATAAAAAGCCGTAGAAAGTGTAGGCCTACATGTATTAGTACTTAAGAGAATTTATTTGTCAAATGACGCTATAAACAAACAAATCAGATCAATTACTAATTACTTATGCAAATCATGCTCCATATTTGATATTTAACACTCTATTTCATGACTTTCAGGTGTGCTTTGTGCTCCTTTGAAGAGCTGCCTTGTATTGTGCGAAAATAAAATATCATCAAAAACGCGCTCGTAAAAAACGCGCCAATTCGTATTCCTTTGGCGAAAAAAGGTGTCGTGAAAATGAAATGAAATGAAATTTTTCTACGGTAGGTATATTTCATGGATGAGGCGACTTTTTTATTTGAATCATCAAGAACAATATGGTGTAAATATCAGAGATATATCCAGCACCTACGGGTTAGGATTGCAAAGGTGACTCCAAATGTCATCGAGACCATAATTAAATATATTTTTTTCAATCTGCCAAGCGACAAATGAACCACATATCGAAACGAACTAAGGTTAATCCCAAACTGTAAACTTTCCTTAGTATTTCAAAGGTTACATAATTCAGATATGCCTGCAAGTTTCGAGTGATAGGGTTCTTAAAATGGGAAATTCTTTTTCCATGACCCTGTATATTACACCAGGAGCCGGTACTTTCTGTAGGTCTATGTAATCTGACAGATGTTTGGGGTTTGTTATTCTGAACCATGTTCGGTCGGAGTCCAGCATTCGAACGAAAATGGCGTCATTCATCTCAACTGAGTTATTTTAAATAACAGTGAGTGAGGAACAAAACTTTGAGGGAGAAAAGATAAAAAAGACCCTAACCTTGGGAAGTGGAATAAGTGAGAAAATATTCAAACACTGCTGATAATTATGCAGACTTTGAGAAATTCCTCCTATCACTCTCCTCCAGCAGCAGCACAAGGGGAAACTCGCTTCTTAAGCATTTCAAAGGCACACGAGATGATTCCAGCTGTCAAGCCAAAGGAGAGTATTATGAAGGGTCCCTGCAGGACTTCCAGCCCCAAGATTTTGGGGCCGTCTTCCATGCCCAGACCTCCAGCGAGATTTGTCTTTTCCTTCACTGCCTCCATTGTGTTGTGATACTCTAACAGATTGACGTAAAGCCCCAGTAAGCCTGAGCTTATGAAACGCGAGAGAAATGTGTTCACAGACTGGATGTAAACTGCATGTTTAGGGGTCACAAACACGAAGTATACGGAAAATTCTCGGGCGCCTTCTGGGATGTACAGAAGGGGGCTCTTTCCATCTGCTGCCAGATAGACCTTGCTGTAGGACTTGATGAGAATGCTAATGGAGGAGCAAGAAGAGCGCTCCTGCTTCAGAATCATTTCCATACATGGAAATATATCTTTAGTTGGTTCCATTTTTTTGGCCAAATGATTCAGGATGTCGTCCTGCAATTGGAGTCGGTACACGTACGCCTCCAGTAGTACCTGGTGAGAATAAACCGCATAAACTCTGTACTTTTGTGCTGGATCAAGTAGTTCCGGAAACGATTCCGGGACAGTGTTCTTCGGTGGAATGGTGATGAGAGAAAAGAGGAGTGTCTGGTAGCAAGAAGATATGATGACCACAAAGCACATCCAGGAGAGGACAATCGAGCGAAGGTTCATTCCGGGAGGCATCTCCTCGCACTGGTCAATGAGTGAGGCAGACGTGTACTTCCAGAAGAAGAGAAGTGATTTCGGCCTGCTGTGTGATTTCCCTGGGACCTTAGATGACAATGTGGATATGGCCCACATGGCGAAACCACAAGTCAGGATGCAGGCCAAAATCAAGAGCCACAAAGTGCGGGAGAAAGCGAGAAAGACGATTTTCCACGAATAAATGGGCTGGGGTTGGAGGACAGCAAAAGTTAGGTAGTCCATTGAGTAAACGAGAGTTGTTTCAGCAAACTGTCCAATATCATGATCGGGAAGGGGATAGAAAGTTCCATGAGATTTTCCATAAACGACTTCCCCTATGGCCCCCTGGAAGGTTCCATTAGGCAGCCTTCCTTCAGTCAACTCTGCCCCTGCTGTGGCCGGAACATATATCTCAAAACGTAAGTTCAGAAACCGTTCACATGAGAGTGCGCAAGTGGATATAATATCTACGACCTCTAATGTTTTTTCCTTCTCTGCAGCAGTTTCCAGATCAAACAACTCCACCAAAAAAGCCAACCGGAAGATCGACCCGTGGAAATCGGCTGCGTATTCCCGGAACAAGGGCAATCCTGTGGCCTGCCCTGCCCCTGAATAGGTTCCCAGAAACACGAGCTGCGGAGATCCTTCGTCGCAGAAGAAGCAGACGGAGTAGAGGGACAAGGCCAAGAGTCCTTTGTTGTCTCGCTGGACCAGAGCTGCCACCTGAAACCCACACAAAAATAAATTGTCGTCTCTAATTTTGCAGCTAAAATGATACATAGTCTACGTGTTTGGCTTTACCGGGATATTCTGATTGATTGTAACATAGCTTAAAGCCGGAAAGAGAAATACCATCACGTAGGAAGGAAATGTCGGAAATCCGGAGTCGACTGCACTGTACAGTACTACATTACAATTACACAGCGCAACAAAAAAAAAACTTTCGGCGTGTTACTCGGAAATCACTATGTAGATCATGATAGTAGGACCCAAAGTAGCTGGGAAACGCCCGGGATTTCTCTCCCAAAATGTGCAGTGGGTCAGGGTGACCAAAAATCCGAAAAACTCAAAATATTGACGTTTTTTTGGCCTATTTCCAGGTCTGGCAACCACTGTAAGTTTCGGATTTTGTTTTTGCTGGCAGTAGGTGTTATCTGGGTCTAGTCCGAAGCCACTATGGTGTTTAAAGTCAATCTTTCATAGAAACTGTGGTTTTCCAGGGTCCTTTTTATGGAAGAAATGTACGCGTACAAAAAAAAAACACGCGTACATGGGTTGCTTATGGAAATCGTAGTCTTTTTCCATACTATGGAGGTCCCTGACAGTTTGTTAGACTAAGCCGAGGAATATCGCGTACTAGGATTGCATAGGAAAGTTCTACTATTATTCCTTGATTGTAGGGTCTCTAAAGAGCCCATTACGCTACACTTTTTTTTAAAAAAAGTCCATATACTGTTCCCCAAAAATTGACGAAAAAGTACCAAAAAACGGAATTTCTTCCATAAAAAGGACCCTGGAAAACCACAGTTTCTATGAAAGATTGACTTTAAACACCATAGTGGCTTCAGACTAGACCCGGGTAACACCTAATGCCAGCAAAAACAAAATCCGAAACTTACAGTGGTTGCCAGACCTGAAAATAGGCCAAAAACGTCAATATTTTGAATTTTTCGGATTTTTGGTCACCCTGACCCACTGCACATTTTGGGAGAGAAATCCCGGGCGTTTCCCAGCTACTTTGGGTCCTACTAACATGATCTACATAGTGATTTCCGAGTAACACGCCGAAAGTTTTTTTTTGTTGCGCTGTGTATTTATAAGTCAGATAGAGCGGCAAGGAGGTTCTGTTGAGAGAAACTCTATACCTTGTAATGAAAGACAGCGGCAGGATCCTGCTGGAGAAGCTGGAAGAGTTCTTCCGGTTGCTGGGCATCATAGACCCAGAGGACGAAGTAGTCGTAGACTGTGCTGGTGGAGGCGGAGGTGACCAGGTCGGAGGTCACGTTGACCAGGTTGCCCTTGCTGGCCACCACCAGGTGCAGGTTCCTCCTGCCCATCGACTCCAGCTTCGGGTCAGAAGAAAAAGGTTCGGTGGGCACCCGGGTGAAGGTGGGCTGGTGACCCTCTGGTGTTGCCCTGCATGACCCCAGCTGGTAGTTGCTGTGGGTGTGGGCAAGGAGAGGTCGAAGGGTCACTGGCGGGATGGGGTCGCTCTGGTGGTGGGAGACGCGGAGGGCCACTTCTTCTCCCAGGACGTTGTCCAGAATGTCCATGGTCATGATGGACACCAGATCAGAACCAGCCTCCATTTCTGATGGACCAGATATATTTGTTCTCGACCAACATGAGGCGACCATCGCCAAAAACACGATGCATCGAGAGAGGTCCATGGTCACGTGCTGTCCAAGTGACTATTATTTTGGATGTCCCAGCAATATAACCTTCTCTGCATTCATACTATAATATTGCTACAGTTCCGATCCAATCCACCTCTCTCAATATTCTACTTTTTCTTAGGCAATCGGAACGCATTTTACAAATCATGTGCATTATTAAAAAGGTCGCTCTTGATACGCATGACATTTTATCTGAAATGATCAATTTGGCTGAATTACATACTCAACATTTTGTATCAATCTGTCCGCATCAGATTAGTGCTATTGGCTCTGTTAATGCTATTTTGATTGATGTCGATAAGGTATGTTAGGAATAACTATACACTTGAATGTATCATGCCAAATACCTACTACAATTATGTTGTCGTCCCCTGGTTATCCGGGGGTTTGTTTTCCACCGTTTCCGTTATCCACGATTTTAATATTAAATAAAACTACTCGTTTAAAAATGCAACACGTATTTTTACTAGGGTATACACTGTATACCCTATACACTACTCAACCACCCTGACCTCTATAATCCTTCTTAGGCTGCCACCAGTAGGCTAGGTGAAGGTGAAGAGTCGTCGTTGCATGATCCTGTATACATTATAATTGATATATTTAAGGAGGTTGGCCCGGTTGGCCCAGCATTGCCTTTCAACCTCCAAGGATAGGGAAGGAAGGAAGCGGCTGTGGCCTATTATACGGAAGCAACCCCGGAATTATCCTAGAAAGACCGTGGAAAACCACAGAAAACTACGGTCAAGGTTGCCGGCCCCGGGATTCGAACCCAGGACCTCCCGATCAGCAGTCGGACGCCTTATCCACTATGCCAACCTGCTTCGGTGATCCTGTATACAGTAGGCTATAGTGTGTACACAATGTATAATTATTTGGAATCAAAAAATGTTGCCCAAATCTTTACTGATGTAATAAATAGGCCTACTTGGTAATTCTGTGCAAGAGGCATGTGGGAAGTAAGTTTAGCTATTTGCAAATGTTATATCACAATCCTGGTTTGGCATTCAAATTATTGGTTTCCTTCGCCACTACTTTGGCAGGCTTGACAGTTCTAATCGAGGTTCAAAATAATGCATATTGGATTTCGTGTTATGTCAACGAGCATGTGCAACTCTACTATTTTATTTGAAATGCCACGGGGAGACACAATTTGTTCATCTGGAAAATTAACCCCCCCCCCNCCCCCCCCCCCCCCCCGAATATGCGTAGGAAGGTTGGGCCGTGTTGGCGAATTTCCTTAAGTATCCAGTGACTAATATATTGTTCTTTTTTACTCTGCACATGAATGACTATTAGTATTACCAGGTACCATAGTTTTCGCCGGACATGACTGTGGCAGTTTCGTTGGCTTCAACATAACACTATAACAGTGATTAAATCCCGATGAACACTGGTCTCTCGAACCTGACTATAACTCTGCAGAACAATTAAATCGTCTACGCAAATTAGTAAAAAATATACATATAAAAGGCCATAGCTGCGAACTGTGCGGGAAACATTTGGTTACCGGGCACGTACTCCATTACAAGACATTGGCAACCTCGGGTGAAGCCTTCAAGTGTTGCACCACTGGATGTTGACAGACATGAGTCGTACTGTTGCTCATAGGGATTTCCCCGCTCTCTTTTACTTATGTAACTTGGTCGCCCTTTTCCTATTAGGCTCCAAAGTCCAAACTGCAGTCAAAACAGACTGCGTGCACGCTGGAGTTCTCAACTCGTTTGAATGGCTCGCAGTTCCTGCTGAGCAGCCCGTCATGGTTTTTGGCTGTCAGGCAGGCGACCCGAGGATATAGTATCAAAAGTGTAATTTATTATAGACATTATTAGCTACATTTCATCATTTGTATTATGATGACTTAAGATTTTTACAAATACAGTACATACTGAATAACTGGTTTGTAAACGGAGAGTAAACTGAACAAAATTCATTCAGAAGTGAACTTTACCAGTTCCACTTTCACAATGGCTTGAAGTTTTAGATTATGCATGCCAATGACGTAAACGTGGAAGTTTTTTTTAGATACAGTGTACAACACATGGAATATTTTGTTCCTGATCCTGCATGCTATGTTAATATTATTGCAATTCATTTTTTGGTATTAGTCCAATCTTCCTGTGCTGGTAGTTTCAAATCCATCCCGTCCAGACACCATATTCGGGTTTCATTTGATCCGCCCTCGTAGCATACTGTAAATTTTAAGTGCTGTAATGCCTAGCATGATATGGTTACTTCATAAGAGTAAATCAATGACCGCCAGTAAGTGTATTTTAGGAAGAGTCAATTGTTGTAATGCCAAATGAGATTGTTTTGAGACGTACAAAAATGTGTTGTACTATTCGGAATTGTTCATCTCTCTGTCAAGTTTGATAGTTTGATTTAGTAAAACAACTAGCTATATAAGTTATTTGTCTATTTTGAAGTATGCCTTTTTATGTGACTAGTTTCCCCAATGGGAAAAAAATTCTGCAAGGCACGAAGTAGTAATTATGTTACACTATGGAATATAGACAATGAAGGTTTGTCAATGTTATCCGTCATCATTGAATGCCATAAAAAAGTTAAGGATACAGGACTGTAACGTCTCAAATCCCCCTGGAGCCGTTGGAAAATTATTTTTAAAATACGTATAGTAACATTTTCGGCCCCGACCTTCACAACTCAGGTTCCAACTGACTGGAGGAAAAACTGGTCAATGAGATCATCCTATTCACTTCTGCGTCTAATATTGTAAGGTGCAATCTCCAGGTGAACATTATCAATCAAATGTGGATGGGATCCTATATAAAATAAATTATTCTGCGCGATTTTGCTATCCCGCTGGACTCCTCCCTTTATCCTATTGGATCGTTTCATTATTCGAAGTGAGTAGAGCCATATGGTGGAATTTTCGTCGTACTAATTACTTACTATTAACTTAGCAGCACCAGTGTAATGCAATGGTACTGCTAAGTTAAAAGTAACTAGTAGTATGACGAAAATTCCGCACATATACTGTACCGGAACTCTACTGTACCTTAACAATAAATTCATTCATGTGCATTTATACACGTGCCATTGATAATTGCTAAATGCCCAAGTCCATGTAAATCGCCGTCAGTAAATCACAGTTATGCCCATGGTGGTGGATCATGACCTCTTTCTTGTCCAGCAGGGCATATTCCGATTAATTTGACCATGATTTGACTGGGCTCAATGGCATACATCAGTGGTCAATATTATTAACAGACTTATGTTGACTTGATGAACCTCATTAAAATGGCTATTATACATGTTACTGTGCACATACCGTTACATCTATAGGTGCAGGCGTGCAGCATGCTGCTTTCAGGATCGAGTCAGACCACCAGGTACAGGCACCTGGAGCCTCCTCCTTCCACGTCAAGGCCAGAACTGGTTGGGCTATGCAGACATCCGCCCATCCAGTAGTTTGAGAGAGGTCCATGGTCACGTGTCCAAGTGACTATTATTTTGGATGTCCCAGCAATATAACCTTCTCTGCATTCATACTATAATATTGCTACAGTTCCGATCCAATCCACCTATTTCAATATTCTACTTTTTCTTATAGGCAATCTGAGCACATTTTACGAATCACGTGCATTATTTAACGGCCGCTCTTGATACGCATGACATTTTTTTCTGAATTTAATCAATTTGGCTGAATTATCTACTCAACATTTTGTATCAATTTGTCCGCATTAGAATAGTGCTATTGGCTCTGTTAATGTTATTGATTGATGTCGATAAGTATGTTAGAAAAAAATTTTCATACTTGAATGTATCCTGTTAAATACCTACTACAATTTTATGTTGTCGTCCCCCGGTTATCTGGGGGTTTGTCTTCTACTGTTTCAGTTATCCACGTTTTCAATATTAAATAAATGAAGGGGTCGGTGCAATACTGCCCTAACCCACCAAATGACACAAATTGAGTTTCGCGCACTTCCATACACTACACTCAAATATCTAATAATGTACACTGAGATTGTCCAGTTTCTGCCATCTGTCGGTGAGAAATCAAACGATGTTTTCCTTGCTGCGAGTTTATGGATGCCTTTTCTGCAGCAATACCGCCCTATCCCGGTCTCGGGGGTGGTCTAGGGGCTCGTAGCATGGAATTTGCCGGAATTTACATTACATTATGAACACTAATCACCAATGGCATTGCAAATGATGTTTTCCATCACTTTCCTGTTGTGGGACATACGCAACTTCCCTGTGACAGGGATTTTGGCCGCATTGAGCTATTCTCTCGCAAACACATGCCGCTCATATACACTCCAGAAGAATGGGCTGAGTGCATACTTCAGTGTAACAGAAAGAAGAAGTTCGTGGTAACGAGGATGGACACCGCAGACTTCAAGAACATCGCTGAGATTGGGGCTGGAATCGGAAAGAAAACCAAAGCCAACGATGGCTCATCACTGAAGTTTTCTGAGGCCTCCGTTTTCCATCTGTCTTCAAAAAAGCCTTACGTGCTGGAGGTGGCCTACAATCATGGCTTTGACAATGCAGTCTACACACTCGTGAACATCAGGAAGCGAGGAAGGAGATCTAACGTTCCACATCCTTTTGAAGGCAATGAGAAATACGAAGTGGCATTCCCATAAACCACAAAAAATACGAAGACATACAGTTCCTGTTCCCGTGGATTCCACCAGTTCACCATTCTTTTTTAATAGCCTCGAAGCCGACAATGATGGGGACGAAGATGAAATTCTTGATGTTTGATAATAACACAACATACTGTATTTTTTAATGCAAAGGCAGTTGAGAAACAATACTTGAAATAATCTGATGATTATGGAGATAAATCTTGTCCTACAAGCAATAAAACTGTCAAAACATCAATAACACGGTGTTATTATTGTTTTATGGCATGAACATACAGGGGCGGATCCAGACTTTCGATTGGGGGGGGGGGGGGNTTGAGGGTTCAAGGTCACACGAGCTTAGGTGAATGTGGGAGATTTGAATGGGTGTGGACAGTTGAAATTGGTAGCACTTTTCCAAAATATCTTAATTTGCAGATTAAATTTTAGAAAATATTTCACTTCCTACGGTTGGGGGGGGGGGGTCATGACCCCCCAGCCCCCCTTGGATCCGCCCCTGTCAACATATGCTGAACGAACTGGAAAACCCAGGAATAGGGAGTAGGAAACTAACTAGCGAAGCTTGTGATACTTTCCTGACCAAAATTTAGTTCGCATTACATTTGGGTGCAATACTGCCCTAAGCAATTTTTTCACACGCGGCCACCTTATTTTGTTCATTCTGAGAGTGGGTGGTGCATCATCATCATCATAATAGCACGTAAATGTTCCTTATTAGTGCCTTGTATATTGGGGTAGAAATGAAAATTGTCCCATGGAAAATGTGATTTATGGGTCAACTCAAACTTTCAAATGCGTTTTTCTCGAAATCAGGTTTTGGAGGGTTAGGGCAGTATTGCACCGACCCCTTCAAATATTAAATAAGAAAACAACAACAACAACAACAACAACATCACGACATTTCCCTATGAGGGGTAGTCAGCGATGAAGGGAGATGCAAGCTAACCC
>KZ539738.1:1384-14340 GCA_000934665.2 Catajapyx aquilonaris
GGGGGGGAATGGGAGGTCAGGAGTAGGAGGTGGTGGGGGAGGGAGCAGCCAGGGGGCGCAAAAAAAAGTATTATAGCACGGCTCTGTCTGTCTAGCCCTTCTATAAGACTTTTTTCCCGAAAAAGTCTAAAATAGAAATGAAAGGAAGTGAAGAATATATCTTCAGGTCTCACCCAAATTCTGCAAAAGACATGCCCTGCAGCATGTAAGATGGCAGCAGACACTTCTTCCCTCTCTGCCTTCTTGCATCGCTCAACCATGGCTTCTAGTACATTTTGGAGATAACAGAATCTGTCAGGCACATCTCTAAAGTCAGTGTAATACAGATTCCATGCCCACTCAGCATCCACAAGCCATGGCAGTTGATGAATAAGCAAACATGGCAAATCTGGCCAGTGTGCTAGTACCATCCAGGTCTTCTCTAGGCATTCTTCATTACTTTCCATACCGGCAGCCATTTTGACCAGTAAAGGCCCTATCCCCTTTAATCTCTCTTCACATAATCCAATACCATGAATAAAACGGGGGCATGGGTGAGGCTGCAGAATTTCTGAGTCTTCTCCTGATGTATCATATCCCAATGCTTCAAGAATGTGCAAGAGTCCTATGAGGCGCACTTCTGGTTTTTCATGTTCAAGTAGAAGCAGAATTCTACTTGACAAGGCAGGTTCCTCAGCTCCATGCGAATCAATATGTATTAAAACCCTGGCTGCAGCCTGGAGGCAGAGGACGTGGACAGAATCCAAGCATGGAGATTTCAATATGTCCATCAGTCGCGTTCGCAGGAATCTTGATATGCCACAATATCCTACTTCATTCAGTATGCAGGCGTATGTGTCAATAGTGATGGGACATAAGTGATCCCAAATCCAAATTGAGTTATTAACCCAAACTTTCAATTGAACAATGTCCTCTGATGTCAATGACACCTCTCTCAACAAATGCAATATTTGCAGCAATTTGCCATGAAGCCAGTTATGTCCCTTAGACACCCTTATCTCATTAACCAGATTGCATAGCATCATTATCATCCCCATTTTATCCTCCACCAGTGGGACCAATGCTTTTGCAGCCAGTTCTCGAGTGTAAATTATTGCACTCTCTCCACACTTTGCAACCAGGGGGACAAAGGTTGAAAGTTGATGACCAGTGCCAGTAGTTGGATACAGCTTGGCCAAAAGCATCAATACTGGGTAAAGTCCTATCTGAGAGTGAATATGGCTGCTTCCAACTCCTGCTGCAACCACTAATTCCAACTCTTGCTTCAAAAAGTTGTGTAAAGTAGGGTATCTTTGAAAAAATAACTGGCCTGTCATGCAGTTCTTTTTTGATAATTCATCTTTAGTGCGCTTGACACCAAATGATCGTGTGACCACTGCAGCATATAATAGTGTGGCTGAGTTGCGCACAGACCATGTGTGGCCCTTGAACCCACATATAGCAACCTGTAAACCTTGTGCTACATATGGAGCAAGGGGTTCTCCCAACCGTGCATCACGAAACAAAGCTCTAAGTACATTCATTGCATGAATGCGTGGATTAGTTTCATCTGAATTGCATATATCCAATAGGCATGTGACGGTGCTTTGCAAAGACTGAATACTCTGAACATCCAATTCAGCTGACACAAGTGCTTGCACCATGTATGGTACCCCAGCACTACGTCGTGTCGTACAAACAGCAGTGGATTTTGAGCCCCGACCACGTATGCTCGCCATCAAGTCAGACAACCATACATATGGCAATTTATGTAAGGAAGCCAATGTTGATCTCCACAACATGCTGCATAGGCGAGAAAAACCTACGTATGCCTGCTCAAATGCACCCCTATGTTTAGTCTCTGCTGTCAAACGCATGAAGTGCTTCCCAATTCTTGTTATTTGATCTGTTGTTAAAAGGTAACTTGCATCCAAATCTGTCTCGGTTACAGGCATGTTGAAACAGAAGTCGCCTAAGAGCAGGCACACTTCCTTCATGGTTCTCCAGCTGCATAAAAGCAGCATTTGTGCAGTGACGCAATGGAAATGTGCATTCTCATTAACACTCGTGGATGCCATATCTAGAGGTTGGTCTTCAGATCCCAAATGCATGCTACCACTTGAGTTGCACATCATCTTCTGGACCAATTCAGCAACATCTGAAAAGACGAGCCATTTTTAAATATGTGGTGGTGTACAACTCCTGGCAAGCAGGTGAATGACTTATATAGACATAATTCTTAAATATATGTCGAACAGAAATATATGCTAAACTCAAATTGCTAATTTTAAAGACGCATTTAAAAATTAATAGCAGAACTCATCTCCCACATGTCACATGGAGTGAACTTGACTGCACGTGATACCCCCTTCCACTGATCCTATCAACGCATTACCGTATATGTAAATGATGGTTCTTGAATTTTATGAAATTGAAATTTTTTTGAATGCCAAAAGGCCATAGGAGTTACATGAAATGTTCCATATTTTAATCTTCATTTTTACGGCATACTACAAGAAGTCCAGTTTTTAGAGGTGCATCATGTTTAAAAGTGACACTAATGAAATCAATTATTGGGCAATGCAATGCCCATGCACACACACACACACACACACACACACAGTGCTGCAGATAGTCCTTAAAATGAGATTATACAATGTGAATCTTTCCATTTTCTTTGAATGCTTTTTTTTCTAAGCAAGATGCAACTCTAGGCCTCATTAAAAATTGCTACAGAAATGAAAAAAAACCTTCTGCTACTTCCAAACTCTTCCTGCAGCCCTTTGAAGGCGCAATATTTCGAGCCCTATATCTCAGTTGATTGTTACTCATTTGCAATTTTTGATTTACGTTATCTCATTCACACTACTATGTGCACTGCTGTATTTACATATGGCAAAGGGACCAGTCAGAAAGACCTGGAGGGGAGAGGTCCTTTTCGGAATACCTGGCTCTCCTGCTATATAATTTGAAAAGTGATCCATGGGTAGGCTACATTAGGCTTTTTGCAAATATCAGTATTTTTGTAACTGGCCTTATTTGTAACCACGTAGGCCTATGGTTTGTTGGTCCATTTTCACCCAAATGAACTCTGCATTTTTCATCATAATCTGGCACACACAAATACTGACGCAGACCAAAATGTTCATTAACCCTTTGTCTTCCTCTCGATAATGCACTCTTTGGGTGGGGGTTTAAAAAGAGCGCCCTAGCTGAAAATCACTGGATCTGGCACCATTGGTTTTGCTCTCCATTCATGCACAAGAAGGGGCTGAACATTGCGAGACATCCCAACCTACGTTGCATATCGAAAGAGGGCATCAACTGCCTCATATACTATGCACAAGATGGTGACGTCACCCTATTGCGACATCGACGCAGGTTTTTTAACGCAGATTTCATCCCTCTAAAAAACCCAAGATAATTCTATATGATTGTCCAGTCTCTCTGATGAATCATGAAAACATTAAGTGTCTGTTTAGAAAATGTTAAAGGACCAGCTTAAAAGGAAGTAATGTGATCGCCAGGTGCACAAAAAAGGCGGCTCAGGTGGCAAGCAGGCAACACCCAGAGCTGAGAGCAGTCCACAAGGCCAATTAGGAGCCAGGACACTTTTAACGATCGTAATGGCGACGGGGGAGATAGCCTACCGTTCACAGATAGTTCTGATTTTTTCCCTGGCGAAAAGTAAGTCGCAGAATTTTGGGAATTGTTTTATGGTTTCAGCTGCACGTCCACTTACCGGGAAATATGCTGCAGGGAGCTGTGTGTATTTAAATTTGTGCAGTAAGTGTTTGTTTCGGTTTGTTTACAATGAATGAGACCTATGACCTATGATGTCGTGCCATTAAAAATATCGCTAGAGGGGCGTAAATACTCATTAACATAGAAAATCTGAACATTTTCTAAGGCCATGGTGAAAGAAATTTCCGTCAGGGTTATACCAGTGGATTTTTTTAAATATATAATTTGTTTGGTTGTACTACAATTGGCCGCGGGACACTAAGGGTTAATCAGGCCGTGGGACACTAAGGGGGGACACTAAGGTGGGACACTAAGGGACACTAAGGGACGTGGGACACTAAGGGTTAATCAGTATGTTGCGTATTTAAAAGTAACAAATATTGTACCACAATCATGTGCATTGCAAATATTGCACTGCACTCTTATCACCTGAATCAAAGTCCATTGGTAAGTGACCCTCAGGTGAACTACTGCTCACAACAGGGCTCACAACATCAGTCAAGTCGTAACAGAGCAATACAAGGGACGCAATAAGTTTCCTCCACTGCGGACTCTCAGATATCAAACTGGGGGGAAAAAAAGTTGGTATAAATTTCGCCAGCTAAAGAGAAAGAGAACTTCCAGTTCATACCTTAAGTTTACATCACCTACAAGCATCCGAATGCAAAGTGTAAGGCCATACATGGGCTTTTCGGCTGCAGCTTCAATTATGTTCCTGCGTGCTGTTTCTAGCTCTCCACCAAGATTCTTGTAGAGCAGCTGAAGTGTGTAGTAGTAATTAGCCTCAGGAACTTGCTCCCTGCAAAGCATTACATCTGTGACTGCTATGTGGTATTGTGGTAAGAAAGATCCTTTGAGCGTAAAAAAACACACACACATAACAATGTGTGTAATACCAGGTGTACCAAAAGTTGCTGTGCAGTAAAGTACCACTTAGCACACTGCATTTCTTCCTGCAGCAGGTGTTGGAAATGTCCTCTGCAGGCCTGAAGACATATCTGGATTTGTTTGCAGTGCACCACACAGATAATATTCCCCAGAAGTCAGATTCCATGCGAGATTATGAGACCCTACACTTTGATCTTAGACACTGGCAAAAAATGTTATCCAAGAACCGGAATGTACTGAAGAAGCCTGATTCCAGCGTGATGGTGCAACTGCACACTAAGCTTCTTCATCACTCTAGTTCTAGGAGGACATCTTTACCTGATCTGACTCCTCAGGGAATATTACGTGTCAGGTGCACTGAAAATGTGTCCAGGTATGTCTTCAGGTCTGCGGGGGATACTCCTAAAATTTACTGTAAGAACTGCAATGTGGTAAGTGGTACTTTACTGCACTTTCGGACAGTATCTCATGTGCACATTTAATTTTTGGGACATCCTGTACCATACCTGTGGAGAAACTGTGCAGATGTTATCGACAACAATATTTTTGCACTGCCTGGAATATTCACCACTAATCATTGTGCTTACAATTACAGGATCTGTACTTATTTGTCAAATCCAGCACACAAAGCATCAAATATAGCAAATGTCAGTGTCACATGTGTCTTTAAGCATTTTTAAGGTGTAGTTTTATTCATATTGCTGATGACAATATCTTGGGCATCTTGTGTGACCACTGATGACAGAAAAACATAACACATTACATATACAGCGGCCGTACCAAAATGATTTGCCATTAATTTTTTTGCCAAAAATACAGGGCCCATGCAGGTCGTCAAATAGACACACTTTATCAATAGAACCCTCCTGGAGCGGGATGTACAGGAGTCATGGGTGTGGGAACCTCTCCAGACCCCCCAGGAACTACTTTTTGTATGTGGAACGCACACACAACAGGACAACTGCTCACAGTCAGCAACTATCAACAATGTCCTCAAAATGGTGTTGGTGAAGGGATTTTTTCATGGAACTTGCTTTGAGTACTTCTACACCCACTGTACTCCCCTGGCCTGGCCTCCAGTGACTTTGTTTGTTTGTTTGTTTGTAATACCCCATGATAGGGCCAGGGGTCCTACTGGGGGTGGGGGGGGGGGGGGNGGCCCTGGGCAGAGAAGGGAGTGCAATTCTGCCCAGACATGCTGGGTGAAAAGCGGAACAAGGCCCGACCAAGCGAAGGTAACTGCCTGACGTGGACAGGATTTGAACCCTGGACCTCCCGCTTGGCTGGCCAGTAGAATAGCCACTAGACCACCCTGCCCCCCGCCTCCAGTGACTTTAGGCCATTTCACAAAAAAAAAAAAAAACGCGCGGCATATTTATTATTTATATTTATTATTGCCAACAATTAATAGCCTAATAATTGGCGGGGCAGGCGTTTGCCGCTTGACGCTGCCGCAAAATCTTTTTGTGTTTTGGCCTTTTCATCTGTTCGAATAAAATTAAAAAGTCCCTTCACCGATGCCATTTCGATGACATTGTTGCCTGTGAAGAGTTCTCCGGGAGTTGGTGAGCTGCACCACCAAAATGTGGTTCCTGGAGGGCCTGGAGAGATTGACACACCCGAGGTGCCAGTGCATTCGGCTCCAGGAGGATTCTATCTATATAAAATGTGCCTATTTTCCAACCTGCATGGGCGCTGTGTCTGTGGCAAAAAAACATTTTGGTACCATCCTCGTACATTGAGTGAACATAGCAGTTTTTGAAATGTAACTCTTACACACACTGAAGACTTTCTGTACCTTGACTGCAAATGCAGCATATCCAACAAGACAATTTCAATCGTAGGTAAGGTCACAAGGTACTTCAAGAGAAAAGCTGCAGTTCCAGAGTCATGTGGGTGTGCATTGGATGCCAGCTGGAGAGAAACTTCCAGCAGTGATTTGACTCTATTACAATCCTGAAAAATGAAACAAATGTGATATTTGCGCACTCATTTCATATCAAAACTCTCACATCAAATCCCAGCAGGGTGGTGTCAAACTCTCTCAAGAGAGTGAGAGCTTCCATCTTGTAATTCTCATATGAATCACTAAGGGATTCCAAAAGAATCTGCCCATTTGAGAGTGTCAGAATGGGGGCTAAGTCCAGGGGTTTGGTAGCTCTTAACCCAAACTCTGTATGGATCAGTGTCAGGATGTTAAGGGCAAAACCTCTCCTGGAAAAAATAGCTCCGGGACACAGCGACTCAAACTGCGTCTTGCACAACCAGAGTACAAAGCGAGTGTAATAGTGAACAGGGTCAGGTTCTAGGGGAGTTTCTATATTCCTCTTCTGGAACTGCTCTTGCCTTTTGCAGTGAGCCATAATGCTCTCTTTCATCCTAGTGAATAGCTGTGGGGGGAAAAGGAACTCATGTTCACAAGCTTCATGTAAGTTTGGAGATAACTCACCCGCTTCAATATAGCCAGCAGAAAGTGCCTAAAAGCAGCATTTTGCCCAGTCAAACTATATGGCAGGTAATTCTGAACAAGTTCCAATTCATCCAAGGTAAACAGCTCAGTTGACTTTTGAGAGTCAACAATGAGAGCAAAAGCAGCCCCTCTCACCTAGAAGACAGGAAATTTATGACAGAGTATATCATGTTCGTATTTTTAGATAATCCCTACTAAATTTTAAACATGGGAGATTTTTTGTAATTAATTTCAACACAGTCTTTGGGTTTGTGTGGCCTCTCAGGATCATTATTAAAATTTCCGTCATGATAAGTAACAGAAATGTAGTGGTAGCAATATTTACCAGACCCCACAGAAATTCAGTCCAAGGTATAATCGTATTTATTTCTGTTATTAACTGTTAAATTAACTTCAACTTTGGTATCCTCCTAACTCTTGTTACTATTCAAAATTATCCATTTGAAAAGTCCATATAATCTTAATGAAGACTTTTTAAATCACCTTTTGTTCACTACCCCACCAATCGACTTTATTTGGGGTGAAGGTAGTATTTTTATTTTGGGAAAGTAATTGCATGCAATAACATGGGTAATAAGGATGTAGTACCCTTTTAAACACTTCAAATACAGACTTAGTGAGGGTCAAGAAGAGTAAAATAAACTCACCTCATCATCACAATGAGTAAGTGCTTGAACCAAAACATTCTTTTTCACTATCCCTTTCCATGTTTCTGGACTACAATTAACATCTTCCTTCACAAGTCCATTTTTCCGTGCCAACTTGAGGCAAGTGACAATGGTCTTCATATTGGCCTGGGGGCTGTCCTCACACCAGGTAGAAAGCACGAATTCAGTGGCACCTGGAACTTGTTTCATGGCCTGAACCACAACACCTTCCAAGTGACGTTCAAGGCCTTTTGACATTTTATTCAGAAGTGGTTCAAGCCACCTTTGCTGCCACTCATCTTGCTCACTCTCTTTGTGGTGGTTTATCATCAGATGTAGGTAAGCATCAGCAACCTTCAAAGAAAATACTATCATTAATTCCTTACACATACAGTCAAGTCCAAATCATCGCCAGTCGCTCTCTCTATGGATTCCATTTTTTGGTTCTCCACTTTTCTGGAGAGGGAGAGTGTGATGTGACAGGTAAGAATTCAAGCCAAATGGATGGCCAAAAAAAGTGTCTTACATGAGATGCCATGGTTGGATCTTCCACTACATCAAGCAGGTCCTTTGCAAGTGAAGGTTGTAACTTTAGGAAACTTGATGCTCCAAATGCTTCTGAAAGGCTTGACATCACAATATACTTGGCTTTTCTATGCAGAGGCATTTGCAGCAGGTGGTGAGCCAGCTCTTCAATTAACACACAATCTGAAATTCACATTTCCAGTGGGTTAAATTACTCTTAACAAAAACTATCACACATGGAAATGGTAAGACTGTCATGGAAGCAATGTCCATGCACAAGGATATAAATGCACCTCTCTGATCCCAAATGATTGATCGGCTGCTGCTAACTGTACTTTCAAATACAAAAGCTGAGAGGTGACATTTTTCGCACTTCCACTGTATTATTTCACCATTTTGTGGGATGGGGGAAAGAAGAGATACAAGTGGTGGGTAATGGGATGTGTTTGTTGAAAAGTGGAGAAGTGTAAAAATCCATTTCTGGCTACATGAACATTACCCTTTCCCTGGAGACGTGACATGAGGTCAATGAGAGATTCCAACACTTGACGTCCAGCATGCCTTACAGTCTCCATATAATGATCCAGCCAACTCCACACACAATTCATACATTCCAGAAAGACCAAATCATTGTGGAAAAGGTCATCTTGTCTCTTGCCTGAAGAAACACCAAGTACTTTGTTGCACCACAGCAACAGTGCTCTGCTGCAACCTAATACAATAACTGAGTCAACCAAGCTGGAATATTTAAAAAAGAAGTGTTAAAAAGTTAACAAGCCTATCTTAATGGAGTGTAGTTGGTTACCCTTAGGGGTTAGGTACATGTACAATTACCAGCATAATGATGCAGACAGACTTGGGCAAGGGCTGGAAGTTTGCTGTAAAACTGGTGATGTCTCTGCCTCACCTTGCATACATGGTATTGTAATGTACAGTTCATCAATATAATGGTGTCATATATTGACGTCCTCGTTGGGGAACAGATCTATCTCATTCAGGCGCCTGCCCAATTATGTCTATCATTATGCTTGTGACTGAACGTGGCTAAAGTTCAATAGGTCAACTGTATGATTGTGCCGCAGTATATGGGGGGGACACTCCACTCAAAATACAAGTTGGGCTCCAAAAATCGGGCAAAAAATCCCAATTCTGAAGGTGCAATCGGTTTGGAACTAGGCGAAACTGGTTTAATTGTGAGCGATTGCGCAGTAAGAGATAGTCTGATGCTGGTCTGATGTTTACACTAATCTGTCCCAGAATAAGCCTACCTGCAGTTTAGGAACAGCGTTGGGCTTCAGTGCCCGCCTCTTCTGATGTGGTCTGTAGGGAAATTGTGACTCCCTGTCAAAATGATCTATATTCTACACAAACCTGATGATGTGTCTTGGGTGCATACGTTTAGTTGGAGGTAAATTCAGCGCTGCTTGTCATTGGCGCATCAAATGTTCCTTTCGGCACGGAAATTTAAAAAAACTTAAAGAGTCTTAGACCACCGTGTCTGACTTCACGGCTGCGACGCCGACTGTACCAGCGCCGACACTAGACAAAATTGACCCTCGGAAGGACCGACACCAGGAGCTCCCTGCTCATCCATCCTGCCTGGTTCCAGGTACACTCCGATATGCGCATATGCCCATTCAAAAGGGCTGACATCACGCACGTGTTTTTCGCAAGTGCTAAGAGTTAACACA
Source organism: Catajapyx aquilonaris (assembly GCA_000934665.2). NCBI lineage: Eukaryota > Metazoa > Arthropoda > Diplura > Dicellurata > Japygidae > Catajapyx > Catajapyx aquilonaris. The sequence goes on from KZ539738.1 coordinate 11,329, forward strand.
TGCGTCAAGTTCCGTCCACACCCGAAGGTCGCCTGTTATTATATGGATCTGCTGGGTAGCAGATGTGGGCCTTTCGTAAACAGTCAGGAACCAGTCTAAATCCAAGCCCGTAAAGTAACAGTTCTGTAGTGAGCAGATTTATTGTCCAGGGTAATAGGTAGCACGCAGCCCATGGAAACCCCCTTCAAAATTGGCACAAACCCACACAATTAAAGCAGTTTCGCCTAGTTCCCAGGGGAGGCGCTGCTGTTTTGCAGCAGATACGAATTGCCGAACTTTGACGGCTCCCCCTAGCCTTACCGTTCGTCTCTCAGAAAAACTGCTTATACCCTCGGAATCAGGATTTTTTTGCCCGATTTTTAGATCCCAACTTGTATTTTGAGTAGAGTCCTTGAAGTACATGTAACATACATCATTTATTGTTTATAAGTTTTATCACTGCTGCTCTCTCTCATCCCCTCTCATGTTTATCATTGACAAGTGAGAATTACTTTTTGACATAGTCTTGTGATACTTTTCTGTAAATAGCAGGGAATTCAACCTACTTTTTACTGACGCTTCTTAACTGCCAAAATATTTTTTCCAGGAGTGCCCCATCTTGGACTACCAGCAGTTCTGCTTCAGGAAGTCCAGACAAGAGACCTGTACAAAGGCTTAGCTGCACAGGCAGTGGGGCACCCTTGAGTGCCTCCCAGAATAGTTGCTCTCCTGTTGCTCCATGACTTGTGCAAAATGTCAACTGAAAGCATCAAGATCAATAGGTATCAAGTGAACACATCATGGGCATACAAGTGAAATCCACTATTCCAATTTTGACAGTTTTGATTTTATTATACCACTAAGTAGCATTTTTTTTAAAGCTCTATTACCTGGTGAAGACAATTTAGGCCCGTATACATAACGGATTTTCGAACTCGGAGTCAGAGTTAACCATGAGTTGAGAGTGAGTTGACTCCGTGTTCGTATACATAATGGGAGTTTAACTCCACTCGGAAGAGTCAAGTCGGGGTCGAGTTAACCCTGCTCCCCTAGCAGGGTTAACTCAGCCAGCCGGAGTCAGAAACATTTTCCAACATGGCGGACCTACTCGAGGTGGTAGAAGTATTGGAGGAGTTGGAGGTTCTGGACAGGGTGGAGACAGCAAACCGACTTGGGCATGAGCTCAGAGGGGTGAGTCTGAAGGACAGGGTCACAGGGACAACCCCATGAAGGTCTACGACGACGTGAGTTTTCGCCAGCGGTACCGCCTCAGGAGGTACCGCACTGGAGGTAGTGGCCGGAGTATGCGGATCCAACTCGATCCCGGAGTTAACCCTGACTCAGTCTCGACCCGGAGTTACTCAACTCTGCAATCTGAGCAGTCATTATGTATGCGGGCCTTAATCTTAAAGATTCATAAGGAATCAGGAAGCCAGAATTTTCTGTATTCAAAATCAGGTAAACAAGTGCAAATTCCAATTTTTGCCTTAGAATGTCTCAAATATAGACTCTTGGACTTAACCCTTTGCTGCCTACGGCCATCATATGATTTCCGAGCTTGCATTGCTGGAGGGCCTACGGCCATCATATGATGTCCGAAGATTTGCCCTGCCAACTTGGGTCATTTTTCAGCGCAAAAAATTTCAACCTCACCGATTTTCTTGAAATTCGGTGCATTGTAGCCCACCCCAAGGGATGAAAAACGCACCTATAGTGACCTGATAAAAATGACCTCGTGACCCAATTTTGAGGGGGCAGAGGTCAAATCATAAAATTTCGACCTCACCGATTTTCTTGAAATTCGGTGCATTGGTAGCCCACCCCAAGGGATGAAAAACGCACCTATAGTGACCTGATAAAAATGACCTCGTGACCCAATTTTGAGGGGGCAGAGGTCAAATCATAAAATTTCGACCTCACCGATTTTCTTGAAATTCGGTGCATTGGTAGCCCACCCCAAGGGATGAAAAGCGCACCTATAGTTACCTGATAAAAATGACCTCGTGACCCAATTTTGAGGGGGGCAGAGGTCAAATTTCGACCTCACCGGATTTTCTTCAAATTCGGTGCATTGGTAGCCCACCCCAAGGGATGAAAAACGCACCTATAGTTACCTGATCAAAATGACCTCGTGACCCAATTTTGAGTGGGGCAGAGGTCAAATCATAAAATTCCGACCTCGCCGATTATCTTCAAATTCGGTGAATTTGTAGCCCACACCAAGGGATGACAAACCCACCTATAGTTCCCTGCTCGACATGACCCTGTGACCCATATTGGAGGGGACCTATGTCAATGCGCCGAATTTCAAGAAAATTTGTGACTGGCACTTGCAAAGTCTCCCTTGTGATTCACTAAGACGGGTAGTACGCGTGTACGCAAAAAATGTAAGTGTGTATATAACCTTGGTATAACCCCCGAATTTCAAGAAAATCGGTGAGGTCGAAATTTGACCTCTGCCCCCCTCCAATATGGGTCACAGGGTCATTTCGAGCAGGGAACTATATCTGCGTTTGTCATACCTTGGCGTGGGCTACAAATGGACCGAATTTGAAGAAAATCGGCGAGGTCGGAATTTTATGATTTGACCTCTGCCCCCCTCAAAATTGGGTCACGAGGTCATTTTGATCAGGTAACTATAGGTGCGTTTTTTATCCCTTGGGGTGGGCTACCAATGCACCGAATTTCAAGAAAATTGGCGAGGTCATAAAATTTCCGGAAAAGGGGGAAAAAAACTCAGGCCCTGGGGTAATGCAATCCTTCAAAAACTCCGTCATCAAAGGGTTAATGAATTTCACTTGTATGCTACTATTTAGGGTGTTGCCAGAATATGAGTACTTTAGCTATAGGAAATTTCGCTCAAATCTGCTTTTTTTTGTAGCTTGTTGTGCCCCTAACCAGGTGCCCTATTTATTCTACAGAAACTGCTATAGGCCTCGTGCGTAACTACACTAGCGCGCTCTGTTGGGGAAAACGGCGACAAGCAGTGGGGGTGGGCACGCATAGTGTGCCTGTCGGCCAACGCACATTCAC
>JYFJ02007812.1:0-14332 GCA_000934665.2 Catajapyx aquilonaris
AGACGAAGACGGCGATATTCAATTGGCGGACATTCTAATTAACACTGGTACAACAGTGGACAACGCCGTTGAAATTCCCGAAATCAACCGCCCGGGCATTCTAATAAGCGCCGAAGATTGTAAATTTCCTTGAAATGCTGAAATTTATGTGCAGATTTTTATAAATTTAATTGTGTTTTACCGGGTAAATAAATATCTTGAGTTGCATATAACTTACTGATTTTGAATGTTGTTATTGCCCCTCACTCCTATGATCAATATTCGATTGTTACATTTTTTTTCGAAAACAACGATATTTTTCGAAACTTCGTATCTCGTGATCTATTTGACGTAGCGAAACCATTTAGTGGTCAGATTGTAGCAAATTTATGCTAGTATATATGTTATTATGTAGGTTTCTATCGTAGGACTCGTCATTTATAAGCTACCGGGTAAAAACTGGCTGGAAGTTCCCACATTTCTCCTTTTTGAAAATTTCGCGAAAATTGGAATGGCTATTACTCCGAAACTATCGGAGGTAAAAAATATCCGTCTGAGCCCAAATAGTAGCACATTTAGTCTACTTTAAAAACGATAACTATAACTTTCTTTGTCGGACGCTTAGTTTGGCAGATATTTGGCAAAAACCAAAAAAAGTCCGAAAATTTCGGGGTTTTTCCAAGATGGCGGCGCCGGCGGCAAAAAATTTTGTTGGCAAACCTGTGGAAATTAGTCAGGGGACCAACCCTTACAACATATTAAAAAATTAGCTCTACCCTAATTTTTGTATCCATTCGGGAATTTTCATGACAATTTGACTGGACTACAACGGGAATGTCGGATATTCCTTTGAATAGTTTGGAGCCAAACAAAACCAAACCTTTGAATAGGTTTTCCGTCTCTCCCTGTTTGGTGACATTTTGTCGTTGACATTTTTAGAGATTACGAGGAATAAATGTGAATTGAGGATGTGACAGTCGCATGGATGGGTGAGCCGACGATATCAGAGCTGCGTTTAATGCCGGGATGGAGGAGAGAGGCGACAGCGAGCGTTCGCCGGCGTTCGCTTATTTTTTTTTAAAAAAAATTAATTCATTTTCCTCCGCCCTCCGCCTCTTAAGTACTCTCCAGGACGACTCACAGTGACGCTTCCAAATAGCGTTTGCTGCCAGGGTTTTTCTGTACCTGTTGTTTAATACGGGATAATTTATCTGTGTATACTTATTGTCCATATCACTTGAAATAAACTTGTTTTTACTGGTATACTGTGTGCATATCTTTGCCTCTGAGGTTTGATCAGCGGAAAACGATAACATCAACCTTCTTGGGTTAATTATATTTAGTTGATGACACACTTCGGCGAGATTACCTGGGTATTAACCTGCACAATGTCTGACCATTTATACTCATTACTCGCTCTCCTTTTCCTGAATACTTTTAGCATTTGTGGGAGCACTGATTATACTGCTAAGGCATCTCAATTAGTCATTTTCTTTTACATAGTGAGAGATTCTCCGTCGTTTCTTATAGGTGGGTTATGTATGTTATGGTGCGAGTGTGACGTACATTGGATGTGTACTACGGGGTACAGGCATGCTTTCATTCAGGATTGGGTATGCTTCTTTTCTATGTTTAGAAGTGTTGAAATGATGTCAAAAATTCCGGAGGGAAAAAAGTTAATGTGCGACTGCCACGATGTTGTGGCAGATGGATGGAGTTAGTCTTGAAGTTTTTCCCACGCCACCAGCACCTGTCTCCGCAATGCCTCAAGAGTCCGCTCCTGACCTCATCTCCACCACTTGAACCATTGTGATGTCTCTCGGGAGGTGTGGACAGACGAGTTGTCTTGAACGAGATGAATTACTGGCATTTCATTCGAGGGGTATATGACCCGAACTGATGGCAGATATACATTCCTTCATAATTTGATTGTCGCACAGTCACAAGGGGTAATTTTAATTGTCTCATTAATCTCCCGGACCTATACATGATCCTGATTCCTACGTTCACTGTATTGTGCTGTGTTTCATTACGCCTACATTTGGAGATGTTATTTGCGACGGGAATGTCGCTTTCAAGTCGTAATGAAATAATAAAATATATTACATGTCTGTCGTGTGAAGCCTGATAGTGTCGCATCGACGTTGCACCGATGTTGCATGTCACTGTGCACGAGGTCTTCATAACCAGGTAAGAATCATGTTAACGTGATTTGGGGAACGTGGGGGAATAAAACCAGAAATATGGTTCCCATATTTATTAGTATGCTTACAACGACACTTCAGTTCTACTAGTAGTTATTTTAGGACAAGATTGCAAGCTTCAGTAGCCTGCTCCGTCGTGGATGACTCCTTCGGTAACCTACTCATCGGAACTGTCCACCTTGGACTGTGATTTTAACCAGCCCTTTCTCTCGTGTACGCTAAAAATACTCACCAGCTTCTGGATTGGATACTTTTGCTCGCAATTGCACTTCCGCTTCCTGTGGGCCAAAGATAATAGTATAAATTGTCAAGTCTTATCTTACTGAATCATGTGTCGCGTATTTTATTTTAGCCTGCCAGGAAAACCTCTTTTTAATCCAAAAGGATGCTGTTTGTCAATATGTTGTCAGACTTTGTACCCATGTTACTGTAGTTTATTATGATATATTGTCAGGTGCAACATTTAGGCTGTGAGGTTTTGCAAATAATAGGCACCCATCCAATCGAAGGCCTTGTGTATGGTAGGTTGAGTAAGTTCATATTTTTGTGCAGCACTTTTACATTCGCTTTTTTTTTGCTGGCAATGTTATTTAGGTAGTTGGCAAGGTATGTTCCCGTCTTTCAAACCATTGTGCAATCATTGCTCAACAAACTCGTTCATATAAATCGTCTTCGAATGCAGTTGTTGTGTGTTTGATGATGTATGGATTATTTCATTGTCGGATTTTGTGCGTTTCATGTGATTTTTGGCGGAATTACCGTCGGTATTTGTCGTTTGAGTGCCATGTGGCCTTCCTCTTCCTGTACTGCTTCTGCTGCCGCTGCTGGGATTGTAAATTGTCAACACAAGTGTTCGCCGTAAAACTGCTCTGTAAACAAGCGAAAATTGCTTCGAAGACACTAAATATGTAAGATTGGAAACCCGATTGTGCCATTCTGTAAACTTGTATTCAGATATGTACCTGGAGAAGTACTTCTATTGAATCCAGATCGCTGCCCTGCCCATGACCGTAATTCCTCTGTGCACCTATCTCTAAACTATAAAGGATCCGTGCCAACGTATCCATCCCTACCAAGAGCTACTTAGCTCTTGCCCCTACCTATTTAGGAAACTGCTTAGTGAAAGTTTCCTGCCCTGATAGGCTTGAAGTGCGAATGACCTGCATTTGACTGGACTTTTTGACAAGACCTGACCTCCGGGTTTGTAATAATATTCTGTTGGATGCATTTTGTCGTGGCCAACATTTCCTGATCGTCTCCCTGGTATTTGTTGTCTTACTTCTGTAGCATCTGAGAGGTTTGAATGTTGCAACAATAATAATAATCATACCCAAGCAAGCCATACGAATGCTTGCAAATGTATTATGGCAGATGGATGGAGTTAGTCTTGAAGTTTTTCCCACTCCTCCTGCACATGTCTCCGCAATGCCTCACGAGTCCGTTCCTGACCTAGTCTCCACCTCTTGAACCATTGTGATGTCTCTCAGGAGGTGTGGACGGACGAGTTGTCTTGAACGAGATGAATTACTGGTATTTAATCCGAGGGGTATATGGAGTACTTATGGCGGCATGCATTCCTCCATAGCTTTCATATATTATGTAGGATTCATTCGGGGGGAATTCTCGAGCCAACTCCGTGTAGGCTGTGGGTATGATTATCTGGTTCTCAAAAACCGATAACCATTGATTGACAATAGAATCGCTCACGATTTATAAAGGCCGGACTTTGCAACAATGGGAAAGATGTGCAAGTCGCGTCGTGATGCATAAAATCTCTCAACAGTCGTCTCTCTGACAGCCCCAACTGGTGCTAATTTCCATGCCGCTGCCATGCAGGGAAAAAATTGTGAAGCCAGTGGCAGACGGCATGTTTCACTGTCTTGTTGTCGCTTGTTGACCAGCGAGGTGCTTCTTCATTATTTTGGTCCTAAGAGTTGGCAAGCACATGTTTAAATTGTTGAAAAGATACAAAGAAATAGCCTCAATGTAAGTTATTATATGAACAGTTTTGTATGGAACTGTGGTTTTTAATTACATAAAGGCGTTGTTATTAATTGTATAATGCCGTTCCATTGAGGTGTTGTGTCAGGTAGGTTGACAGTTGCAGTCATAAGGATGCTTCCCTGAGAGATACGTCATACTCCAGCAGTATGCTGAACAGGATTTGTTGCAATGTTCCATTCACGATGAAGATGGTGGGCAATATCACCAGGTTGTCTCTGCGGGTCTCCTCGTCCGGATCATTCGCAATTACTGAACAATGGATTAATGAGTAGAAGATTTAAGTCTCCAAAGTGCTCTCCTTGGTTTGGGTTGGGGTTTGGTTATAGGATCTTGGTTCTCTCATCCCTCCTGACCTTGGACCTAATTCCTTTGTGTGTCGATCTCTGAAGGATCGGTACCTACGTATATCTATCCAAACCTATTTAGGAATCTACCAAGTGAAAATCTCCTGCACTGACAGTTGTTGGGCTGTGGGAATTCTAATCTTCACTTCCCGGTGTGGAATTTGATGGATGATTTATGTATTTTGTCGCAGTCAAGATTTGTCCAATCTGGCGACTGTTTCCGAAGTCGTTCGATGAGACTCTTACTGTCGCACATCGCCATGTAAAAATGTAATTTATGCAACACCTTGTGTATGTCTTGAAGTGTTTTCCAGGATAGTTTCCCCGATGTTGCCACTTTTTAAATCCAGAATAGCCATTGCGGAAATATCGGATTTAACTTGAACTGGCACATGGTGGAATGTGGCACATTGAAATCACGTGCAAGCCAGCGCAAGTAGATGGCTGAGAATGTGGTCCCTCCTATAGAGGCCAGCTTGGAAAGCTATTCCTCGTGCATTGTTGGCAGTCACCAAGTTTGCAAACTGCGAGGATTGTTGGCTCTATGTTTAACTACTTCACCAAGTGCCGAGATAATAAAACATGTAGCTTATTTTGAGGACAAATTGATTGGCTAACAAATGATATAGCATGATGCAATATTGAACTTGATTTGCAGAAGATACTAGGGTTTAGAGGAATTCCGTACTTTTTCGGGCAGCATGAACCACTGATACTATTTTACTGTTTTGACCTATGTCCCGGCCCTTTAGGGTACCGTACCACTCGAAATTATACACATCCATATGAAAATACAAAGAAAGCAGCCTCCATTAAGGACTTGAACTAAATGACCAAAAAGACGACAAAATGTTTTTCATAATTTTTCATTATAAATTATCGATATTATTAAATAAAATACGTATATCATTGTGAAGACGGGGAAATTTGTCTAAACTAAAGAGTCTGTGTTGTTGCTTTGTTAAATTTTCTGTTTCTCGTGTTTAACCTTAAGGAAATAAACATTGTCGCAAAATTGCGGGGTGACTTTGTGACAAATGTAAATGTGAATATTTTGTAACGGATAAAGTTATCGATATGATCTTCCCAGCGATATGTAGAGGAAGAATGAGGGTACAAACCGCAATAAGACATTTGTTGGGAAAACATCAAACCGTTTCTGATGATACGAACAACCTCAAAAACTGTTACCCTCACCTTTATCAAATCAGGTCCAAAAATAATGTAATACCTGAATCAGCCGTAAGTTCTACACACCATTGAAGCACATGACCTTCACCGTCGCCATGTGACTTTTCGTTAGTCTCTCCCATAGTCTATCCATCTCTGCTGTGATGGCAAGACTGCTCCACTACGGGTAGGGACACGGTGCCAGAGGACATGATTTTATCTCTGTGTTGCCTGCTGACTCAGGGCCAACTGGATCGGCGTTATATTTCCATAATATTTGGTATCCATAATAGTTGGTGCCCCTTATATAAGCATAAGTCGGGAGAAAAAGTCTTCGTTGTGACCGTGAAACCGCAAATCATGTGTATTAATTGCAACTCTTTTAATAGGGGTCGTCCATATACCACGTGACCCCTGTGGTCAAAAAGTGCCCGAAAATCGGTCACGTGGTATATGGACGACCCCACCACGTGACCCCTGTGGTCAAAAAGTGCCCGAAAATCGGTCACGTGGTATATGGACGACCCCTTTATCTGGCCCATTTGTATGACAGAGTCTCATTTTCGGCCAACAATCATAATAATCGTGCCCATGCAAGCCATACGAATGCTTGCGAAAATGCAGATGTCATGTTTTATTATTCCTTCAGTTATTGTTGCAACACATCTTTTTGCATTTGCTTCAGCAATGATCACAAGAGCATACGCCCTTGTATTAGAAATTTTTGGTATGGCCATTTTACAGATAATGAGGAATAAATTATGCATTTGAGGACTTGACAGGCGGACGGGTAAGTTATTTCACACAGCCTTATGTCCTTGTGCTGTCGGGATGGAGAAGATGCAAGTCGCGTCGCTCTGTGCGATGCAGAAGGGTCGTATGACTATGAGAGTTGGCCACTGATTTTACCATAGTGGTTATACATTACAATGTTAATAATGTACTGCAACTGTCGCCGTGCGCTCTTAGGTGGGGATGCTCGGGATGGTCTGATATTCCTCGTGAAGTCTGCATGTGTTGTTACAAAATGGAGAATTATTGTAATTTATTACAGATGAAAACTGTGGCTATCTAAATATCTTACTTTCACAAAATGAGGTTATGACAGTTTCATTTTTTTAAAATCCACATCCGCATAATAAATTCCTAATAATTGACTAAAAGAGCATGTACTGTGTTTATTGTAAGCCTCTCCCACTGGTGTCATGGAAATATGACAATTACTGACAGGTAAGAGGTATCCCCAGATTGAAATATTGTGGCAATGTCGGTCAACAATATCCCACTATGTATCTCTTGTACAGTGATGTGGAGTATGGGAACCGAAAGGAACGATAGTTTTTTAGGTTTCAAGACCTTACCACTCTTTGATATTATATTCATTGCCAGTGTGTTGCAACAATTATGAGCATTCCATGTGTGTAGTTATGTATTTGTAGCCAATTTATGTGATATTTAAATGGTGTCACTTCAATAATGCTGAGTCCTTGGTATAATTCACTGTTGCCAGAGGTATGATACTTGCAGCTTGCTGGTTTGCTTCAGGCGAGGTAGTCTAGTCCTCCAGTCGTAGTTGGCATGGTCAATCTCCAGGCATGTAATTTCATACTGTTTCTGAAGTCTTCTCTGTTTGTGCATTTATCGAGTCGAGTCTCTTCATTGTTCCATTTCAAGTATCATCCCGTGAAAGACAAAATGTGAGTCGTTGTATTCACTGAGACTTCGTCCATCGATGCTCCGTTCAGCTTGAACAAAAATGGCATATCATTATTCATTATTCTGCCTCGTTTTAATTCTAATGCAACGGTATTAACCTAATTTCTTCAGTGGGTTTTTTTAATATTGTAATATGAGAGTATGGTGTGAATAGTTGGTGCAGATTTATTACTGCCTCACTCTGCCGGACTATGGCATTCCCGTTTTGCTGCATGATTCATGATGAAAACATGCGTGATTTTCACAACAGTAATTCTAAGTTCACAATTAGAAATTATGACAAGTACAGAGTGGGAAGTATGCATAATGACTTCAAACTTGTTCACGGTTCAAAGTGAACCATCACGTGACAAGAACCGTATCTCGGTATTGTGCTAACGAAATGGTCAAATGTAAAATTGATGTCACTTTGATGTTGCATGACGGCGTTCATGATGGCTCCATAAGTAGGTAAACGTTACTGGGGGGCGGTACTTGTGGGAGAATTAAACTTGAAAAATATAGTCAATATGGTGCCGCGATTATGGTTCAGGTACCGAATTTTCCATGCAAGATCAATGCCGAATTCGAAAATGGGATAATTGCAAGCAAGTCTTGTGGCATTATACTCAGATCACATTACTCCTTTCCATATAGTGGTAGGCCTAATACTTTACAATATTTGCAATGTTATGCAACATTTTCCACGTGTTCGACCATGTTGTGTCTGGCTGTTTCAGTTGCGGCGGCAGCTCGCTAGCTCTTCGGTCTGTAGTTTTCTCCGACGGGGCGACAATGCCCTGCGGGACGGCTAAATCCGGGTGGACGTACCGTCGCAGGTACTGTGTGGCTCATCATATTGCTGCTTCTCTGGGCGCCGCGTCGTCGGTGGCGGCGTATATTTTGAAACCTCTTTTGTATGGGTCATTTTGTGAACTCCCCCGGGTGGTTTGTCTTAACGGAAATACCGCCCGAGACGAAGCCAGAGACGACCCGGGACCTTAACACCCGTGGGCGCATACGTTACCGCAGCGCCATTGTTGATGTAATTGTTTATAAATTGTTGCTTTCACCCCGGACCGATATGATCCTGATTCCTGGTGGCTCTACAGTTTATAGTGTTGTTGTTTTTTTTTACGTTACACTGTACTATGCTGTTGTTCATTACTCCTGCAATTGGGGATGTTATTTGGCGACAGGAATGTCGAAAAATCTGTCGTATAGTATTTCATATTAATCTATTACTCGTGTGTTGTTTGAAGCCTGATCGTATCGCATCGACATTGAATTAATGTTGCATGCCACCGTGCGCGAGGTCTCCATAACCAGGTAAGAATCATGTAAACGTGATTTGGGGAAAGGTACCTGTTGGACATTGAAACCTAAAAATATGGTTCCGCGATTATGGTTATGGCTACAACGAACTTCCGTTCTACCAGTTATTTTAGGACAAGATTGCGAGCTTCATTCACAAGTCTCCATGTGCTCTGCACCATGTGCCCGCGGAGTGTTACTCGTAGGACTTGGATTCGGCGGCCCTTTTCCCATACCCTGAATTTGGCCAGCCTATCTTTCTGAATTATGCTATGTAAATGTGAATATTTTGTAACGGATAAAGTTATCGATATGATCTGCACACGGATATGTAGAGGAAGAATGATGGTACAAACCGCAATAAGACATTTGTTGGGTTACGCATTTTATTTTCCTGGAGATGTCCTAAGTGAGAATGCCACTTTTGGTATGAACAGTCCAGGAATGAGGTCGTAGCACTAGTTGAGTAGTTACTGGCAACCGAGGTAGGATTTTACCCAACGACACACCCGTAGCGACCGTGGCGCCCTGGAAATATTTAAAATGCTGAATAATCATATCACGAGAGTGAACTTAAATAATGTGGAAAAGTTGCTCAAGGTTTTGTTGCTCTTAATAGATAGACTTTGATCTGATATATGTACTGCAGGGTTGGTCTGTAAGGTTGCGTATATGGACTGACTGGCTTAATGTGGCGATATTTGGACCAATTTCTGTATTATCTTTTTCTTGCACGCTGTAGGTTTTTTGGTTGTACCCAATGTCACTGACATGTGAGTCTTAGGCAGCGGAACCTTCGCCACATCGGGCCCCCCCTGGAAAGTAATTTCGTTATGTACTGGTGCTCTTGTGTACTATCATAATTATGGTGGCTTTTATATGTGACGAGAGGATTTGTCGCCATTTGATGTTGATTATTATTTCTGTAAACAGTGTGGGTGAAACAACATCTGCAACTTTTTGCCACTTGTCTAATCATTTTCAGAATTATAAATTACGGCAAGCACATGGTGACGTGTATGTAGAATCACTTCCACAGCAATTTTTCAAATGTTGCGAAGTAAACCACGTGGCAAGAACCATGTCTGTTATTATGCCAAAGATACCAAGATGAAATATTGTCACATCAATGCCCCTTCGATATTGCATGCCCTCGTGCACAAGATATATCTACAAACCGGCATGAATAATTGAAATCAAACATGATTGGGGGGGAGGGGGGGGGGATGTGCGGGAATGAAACCACAAATCATTCGTATTAATTGAAACTCTTTATCTGGTCCATTTGCATGACAGAGTCTAATTTTTGGCCAACAATCATAATAATCGTGCCCATGCAAACCATACGAATGCTTGCAAATGCAGATGTCATGTTTTATTATTCCTTCAGTTATTGTTGCAACACATCTTTTTACATTTGCTTCAGCAATGATCACAAGAGCATATGCCCCTGTATTAGAAATTTTTGGGCTGGCCATTTTACAGACAATGAGGAATAAAATATGCATTTGAGGACGTGACAGGCGGACGGGTAAGTGATTTCTATCGCCCTGTTCTTGGGCTGTCGGGATGGAGAAGATGCAAGTCGTGTCGATCTGTCTGATGCAGAAGGTCCTCCAGGCTGGAGGCTCCAGCACCTGGAGTCTCCTTGATTGTACATTGTACCATGAGTCCATGACGATGAGAGTTGGCCACTGATTTTACCCCAAGTTGTTATACATTACAATGTTAATGAATGTACTGCAACTGTCGCCGTTCGCTCTTGGTGGACATGGTCAATTCCTCGTGAAGTCTCCATGTGTGGTATTAAACACAAAACTGAGAGAGCGTGTAATTTATTACAGATGAAAACTGTGGCTATCTAAATATCTTACTTTCACAAAATATAGGTTACAACGCTTTTTTAAGACAGTTTCATTTTAAAAAATCAACATCCGCATAATAAATTACTAATCAAGTGTAGCGAGAATCGGCCAGTTCGGGTCGAACGTCGGAAGTTGAACTCGGAACTCGGAGCTCGGAACGTCGAATGTCGGAAGCAGGAACGGTCGAAGGAACCTTGGAGCAGTCGATCTTACGAAGAGTCCACCAGTCAGCAGTGACTAAGTCATCTGGATCAAGTCCGGAGACACGGGAGAAGAGTCCCAAGATATCCCTGGAGCCGAGACGCCGGCGCCAGTACCAGCAGTGAGTATGAGGGTGTCAATTTTGTGCACGCGTTTGTTGATCAATAAATATGTACTGAGGAACTCGCCTTGATTAAGAGTGCCCCAACCCACTCCATACTGGAGAACCCGGTGGGCATCGGAACCTGCCTTTATTCCCAAGTCACAATCCTAATCCTTAATCCTAATTAAATTCCTAATATGACCTACCGTCACAATATGAAAATTACTGACAAGTAAGAGGTATCCCCTGATTGAACTGAAATATTGTGGCAAAGTCGGTCAACAATTTCCCACTATGCATCTTTTGTACAGTGATGTGGAGTATAGGAACCGAAAGGACGATAGTATTTTGGGTTTCAAGACCTTACCACTCTGATATTATATTCATTGCCAGTGTGTTGCAACAATTATGAGTATGCCATGTTTGTAGTTATGCGTATTTTCCAAGCGTTTCCATGCGTCCATGCGTTTCTCCCGTGACCCCAAGAGCTATGCCGGCGGTAGCTTCGTCTACTGGTAGGGCCTCCCAAGCCGGACAGGTCTTTGGGATAGGAGACAGACTAAGAGAGATGCCAGTCTTTCCTCTCTTCTTTTTCCTCTTCGTTTCTCTCTCCATCTGTCCCACCTTTGCTTCTTCTACAGCAAGATAACCACAGTTGCTTTGGCTTCTTCCTAATAAACCAAACCAAACCAACCATTATTTTGTAGCCAATTTATGTGATATTTAAATGATGTCACTCAGAACTTTCGACCATTATACAGGCCTTTTGATTATGTAGTTGGACTATGGCGTTGCCGTTTTTCTGCATGATTTTAACAACTGTAGTACCGTATGCCAAGTACAGAGCGGAGTGTATGTAGAGTGAATGGCAACTAACTTTTTCATATTTGAAAGTGAACAACATGGCCAAAACCATGTTTTTAATTTGCCAATGAATATGGTAAACTGCATGTGTTTCTTTGGTGTCATCGGCACTGCCCTGCTTGGACTCGGATGAAGCGGCCTCTCTGCCGTACTCTAAAGTTGTCCAGTGTGTCTTATTGAATCAGTTCCTTGGCTGTGATTGGAGGCTGTCACTGCATCGTGTGTACTCGTGTCGTTAATCCGCAATATTACTACAACGTGATGTATTACTCAAATTAATAATGCTTTTTTCCGGGAAATTTCATTTCATGTCCCCGTATGCAGTGGTATCATTGTTGTTGAGTGGACGATTCCTTGTCTTTTGCTCAGGATTTCATCCAGGGGTGTCATGATATATATAACCAATGGAGAGAGTACCGCCGCGACGTCCTTCCACTTTAGCTATGCATTCACCCAGTTCCTTATACCAGCTCCTGTTGTTTAGGAGGAATTGGCTATAATATCATCAATCGTTTGTCTTCTTGTGAGATATCTTCATCAGTTTGTCTGGTCGGACCGGATGGGATCGGAGTCTGGTCGTGTTGGGAGGGTGGACGACGGAGGTTGAAAGTGGAGAGGCGGGAGAAAGGAAAAGTGCATGTCCATACAACGGGTGTTCCATAAGTATTATTACATGAACATTTCGTTTCAAAGTGCAATCGGACGCATATTGTTTGTCACAGACCACACATGACTAGTGTGCAATTTAATGCTTGCAAAAACCCACTTCGATTGCTGCAAGACTTCAATTTACAACACAATCGTTGCACTATGGGAATTTGATGTAAATCTGTAACCTCACGTATGAGGAGAAGAGCTCCCCATAGCTCATGCACTTCTGCCTCTTTGTTTTTTTCATTGTGACCTTTATGGTTGCATAATTCTTGAACATATGACCACCTATATTGCATGAAAGGATTCTGTAGCATTATTTCCAATCCTGAGGGAGATGGTGCTCAAGAGGCTAATTACTACGTGTACTTGACTTTTTGAATTTGACAGAGTCAAAAGGGCTGACCTGAACAATGAGGCTCTCCAGCCCAACTACCACGGAATTTATTTACAAAAGGAGTAATTAATACTTAATAAAATCCAACAAAGTACAAAATACAAACACTTGTGAAATTAATCAAAGTATTCAGTTAACTTATTGAATTTTAATGAGTATGCTGATCTATCACCTCCAGCGACATCTATACTAGCAGACAATTATTATTATACAAAGTCCAGTCATCTAAGGATGAACTCAATGTAATATGTATTTTATTATATTGCCGCCTCCAATGCCATCCATTCTTGTGCTCCCGGTGCTTTTTGTATATCAAGTTCATTAGCATGGCCATCCTCATGTTTCGACGTTGGTAAGAGGAACTGGCTCGTTGCTGCTTGCCCCCAGTATTACTACAGTATTACACAAGTTCATTGTTATGCATTTTTTCTGGAGATGTCATTGCAACTATAGTGAAAGTGCCACTTTTGTATGAACAGGCCCGGCGCATCTTGCTTTTGCATCCGCCACTTTCCTAAGGGGGAATGAGATCGTAGCACTCTAGTTGAGTACTTTTTGGCAAATTGCACAAAACTATTTCTTGGATCAACCACATAGTCGTAGCGGTGTCGATTTCTGTTATTTCATATGACTTTTGCGTGGAAACTGTTTTCTTACACTTCGACCATAGAGATTAAAAGGAGGTTTATCTATGACCGCGACAGGTCACGGAGATGAAATATTTACCAAAATTTAACAGTTCCTTATTTAAATATTACCCATGGTTTAGTAGTGTTGTAATGATGCAAATAACTGACGTCAGTGTAAATAATTGTGTGAAATTATACTGTGCATTGATCGGTGGTTTCCAAGTAAGTACCAGTTCTGTGACCCCTCTTGAGCGAAGTACCATGCAATTTGTGACGTTCAGGTGTACGTTAGGCCTGGTACGTCATGTAATGGAACTCATGTGGTTTGTCCTGCTTGACCTACAATTAGGCGAGAAAGCCATGGGGTTGAAAGTGTTATATTTATTTATCCATACGTGCTCAATTTAATTCATTTCGTTATATAAGTTATGTGAAGGGAAATGTAAACTCATTTCAGCTGAATATCAATTATTTCATTTTAAAACTAATTTAATGTGACTAATTTTGAACGAATGGCATGCTCAACAGGATTTTTTTTCATTAATGATGATTATGGTGGGCAAGATGATCAGGCTGTGTGTGCAGTTAATAATTGGTTTCCTACTTCAGTTTCTGTGATAGTTCACACATATTAAGCGATGGGTTAATGAGTCGGACTCTTGCCCACATGTAGATGGTGAGTCCCTCCCAACTACTGTCCTCTTCTAGAGGAAACAGAATCTCAAAACCGGAGTGTTTCAAGTAAGGTTTGTGTTGATTTTGTTATGAGAATACTCAATCTTGATTAGGATACAAGTTATGGTGCCAGGCAGTTCCTGCTCCACAGCTGGTCATGGCACTGTGACAGGGATGGACACAAAGACGAACAAACGTGGGTTTCGCTTAAATGAATGGTGTTTATTTCACCGTAAC
>JYFJ02007813.1:0-14337 GCA_000934665.2 Catajapyx aquilonaris
TGTTGTTGACAGCAGTCTCCCAGGCGACGGTGTATTGGCCATGATGGAGCAGGAACACCCAGAACTTGCGACTGTTCAGACGGGCAGCTGGTCACTGTTGTGGGTTAGTGCTCACCCTTGCGGGCATGAGCACAGCCTTTATTATTCAAGTTGTTACATTTTTGGAATCATTTTACGAAACGCCTGGGCCCATGGGCGGGATGACCGGAGGGGATGTGAAAAGTGCAGTGCAATGCTGTACTAGGTCATTTTGTGAACTCCCCCGGGTGGATGTGTCTATTGGATATTCCACCCATGCAGAAACGAAGCCAGAGACGACCCACACTCTGCACGAGATGAAGGGGGTGTCCCCGGGCGGGATTAGATCCCAGGACCTTAACATTCGTGGGCGCACACGTTACCGCGGCGCCACTCCGTCTCCCCCACAAGCTGGTATACACTATGCAGTAAACCTGGGAGAGTGCACACTGTAAGAGAACATTAAAACATTACAAAATGAGTTTGTTTTGTCAACTTTTATTAACAAGAAGACTTGTCAGAATGGTCCGATTATACATGCTGAAGTGGGAACAGCTAGCTGTAAGAAAATCTAGAAGGTCATAAAATCAATCATTTTGGGCCATGTAGATTTTGTGGGTAGGGCTAGACAACTATATAGCATTTAAAGACCTGAAATGAAGAATGACCAGCGTCACATTTGACTGATATTGAGATACGAAGATATGACGCTTGAAAATTACATAACTCCTTATGGGGTGTTATTTTATTTCTGGAGTTTCTCTGGGGAGCTAGAATTTCTCTATCAGAAATCTGATTTACTGCCATCAGAAAGTACAAGTAGTATCTTCGAGAATTATACGAGGGCTGGATATCAAAATATTAACTTATCACCTTTCTAATGAGTGCAAGATTTATTGTCACGGACAGCTCCATCAGCAGAGCCATTCTTGTTGAGGTGCAACAGTGCGACCTATTCTACCGCCTCCCAGAAAAATGTCGCATCTGCACATTTTTATAAGGTTGTTTTTTTTTATAGTTGCCTGATCAAAGCATGTGCACAGTATGCGATATTTTTTGGTAGGACAGCAGAAATGCTGTCAAGATATCAGAACTATTTTTTTATCAAAGCTTGCTTAGCCTCTATTTTATTTCTGGTAAATCATGTGAACTTCAAGTTGATAATAATGATGCACAAGTAGCCTCAAAAAATTATGAAACAATCCGCTGAGTTTCCTGTCAGAAAACGCTCTCCAAGCAGCTCTTCCAACTTTGAAATGTGACTTTAACACCTCATGCTTCCTCAAGCCATAGTGAACAATGCCAATGACAAACACTGTCTTGCACTTTAATTCATGTATACCTCGTGCCAAATTGGGAAATATTGTATTTAGGGCAGTCCTGTCTGACAAGACTAACTTATTCATATCCTCGCAGACTAGTTTTGTAATGCTATTAAATTGCGAAATTGCGAACCCAGTCAACCTACGACTTGCTGCACAACCTACTACTATAGGCCCAAACCCATCTACTCTATAGTACACCATCAGGTATTCTTACAGAGAAGGGTGATAGTATTTCTAATAATTTATGTGCAACCCCCGCATTAAGCAATATCTACCTCAATTAGACCAAAATACGACTCTGATCGTCCTGAATTTCATGTTTTCACTTGTATTAAGTATCGGACCTACTGTTGTAAAATTAACAATTTCCATGCGTGATACTAACCGTCACTGCACAAGTCCCGCATCTTTAGCCATTCCATAAAACACAGATTGCTTGTTTTCTAGCAGCTTCGCTGGAGTGTCAAACTCTGCTATTTCTCCTTTATCCAAAACCATTACTCTGTAAATGTATAAATTAATTGTTATGAATGATTAATATTAAATCCTGTTATATGTTCGATTAAGGATTAATTGGGATTAATGGAATACTTACAGATTTGTGTGATTGTCATAAATATTGACTATAGTTTATACTAACGCATTGTTACATTATAACATAACGTGACAATTAATTTAATATTTTATGAATTAAAATAATAATTTCGAACTTTATGAAATTGGGCTCTTTGTGCATATTATGTGGATACAAAGAGGCCAATTTCATGAAGTTCTACCTAAGCGTGAAACATGAATGTGCAGAAAACCTTAAAATGCTGTTTTACCATTTACAGTTTACACAAAATAACATTCCCCCATCCAAGCAAAGTACAAAAATTGAGGGAATGTTTCCGTAACTCTAGATAGAACTCACTAATGACAATACCTCCATTCAAAAGGAGTGACCATACCTGTCATTGTCCATGATGGTGTTGAGTCTGTGTGCAATTGTAAGTACAGTGCAGTCAGCAAACTCCTTCCTTACGGTCTGCTGTATGAGATCGTCTGTCTCCAGATCAACTGCAGCTGTGGCCTCGTCCAGGATTAACACCTTGGTCTTCCTTAGGAGAGCCCTTGCCAAGCATACCAGTTGCTTCTGACCAACACTAAGGGTGTTTTTTTTTTAAATCAAGAAAACTGATTACAGCACACACATTATATAATGCGGCACCTGTCATTGAAAGTACAAGATTCACTTATATACCTCAAATTCTCCCCTCCCTCGGCGACCTCGTGCTGCAGACCAGCATTGAGTGACTTGACATACGCCTTGAGATGGGCATGGTGCAGTGCCTCCCAGACTTGCTGCTCAGTGTATGTGTTGAAAGGGTCCAGGTTGAGTCTGAGTGTCCCCGAGAAGAGCACTGGGTCCTGTGGGATGATGGTGAGCCTCCCCCTGACCTGGTGCAGCCCCAGCCTCCCTATCTCCTCCCCATCTATCAGGATCCTTCCCCCAGTCCCCTCTATGATGCGAAGGAGGGCTAGGGTCAGGGAGGACTTCCCAGCCCCTGTCCTCCCAACTATCCCCACCTTCTCCCCTCCCTCCACCACACAGCTTATTCCTTTCAGCACCAGGTCCAGGCCTTCTCTGTACCTGGTTGCATAATTATCAAACTCAACCTTTCCTGATACTGGCCAGCCTTCAGAAATATTAACATCATTTTTCTCCCATGCCGCTTCCTGAAATAATAATAATAATAAACACACCAATACTGTAGCCTACACTGTGACTATAAAAATATTAGAACTCTCAAAAATCACCTGAGGTGTTTCTCCATACTCCTTGATTCTCTCAGCAGCAACGATGTTTGTTTCAATATCACATGTAGTGCGCACCATCCAGTTTAGCATTATAGTAACCTGAAAATGGTACAAGAATGTAATAGCACCATTTAAATAATAATAGTAATATTTGATAAAGGAGAAAGACTACCTGCAGGGAGTAGCTGACAGACAGGCCTACCAGACCAGGATTCAGTGATTCTCTACCAAGCACGGCAAACATGGCTGCAAAGAAGATGATCAGATTCCCGAGAGTTTCTAGTCGGACAGCAAGCCATCGGCTGGAGGATATGCTCGGATAATAGCAGATTTGGTTTGCATCCACTTTTCCTTCTGATTCCAGTATGAATCTCTCCTGATGTCTAAATGCTCTTATCGTAAATGCTCCTAAAACACATAAAAATGGTATCAAAATTATGCCCCAAATAAATAATTAATATTATATGAGATGGCCATATTACCTGCAACACTTTCGCTAAAATGAGAAAATATTGGCGACCTGGACATCGATTCTAAGCGTTTCAGTTGTCTTGACGTGCAAATGTAAAATCGCTGCATACAAAACAATTTTGTAATTAATTAATCATACTTTTTATCAGCACAAGTTGAATCAATCCAAAGGCTTTGCACTTGTTTGCACCGGTAATATTGTATACACGTATGTGTATAAATCCCAAACAATACAACCAAGAGCTGATGCAACTGGGACTAACCTGAATCAAGACATAAAGTCCTCCAATTGGTATTATGGCAGCTATAAAAACTGGAGTGCTGTATGTTATTACAGTTATCGTAGCAAGAACCTATATAAGACAATATTATGTGTGAATTATACTTGTATTACCACATTTGTTTAAATATTCACAAAAACACTGTTACCTCAAATATGCACCAGAGTACATACGACAACATAAAAGGGATGCTGTT
The DNA here is from genome assembly GCA_000934665.2 of Catajapyx aquilonaris. NCBI lineage: Eukaryota > Metazoa > Arthropoda > Diplura > Dicellurata > Japygidae > Catajapyx > Catajapyx aquilonaris. Next base: position 4,092 of record JYFJ02007813.1, read on the forward strand.
GTCAATTACGTCAATGTCCTTCGAGAAGCGGTTTAGAATTCGTCCCAGTGGAGTGACATCAAAGAAAGACATAGGTGATCTCAGCACATTTGAAAGCATCATGCTGTGAAGAGTGTTTGAAGCCACGGCGCAGCCCATGTACATAACAATCTCATGAGTTCCTGCACAAATGGCTGAAATATTTATAGCACTTTTTAACTCAAGTAGCAAAGCTGGGTGTTTGTAAATACACGCACTATCTTACTAATAAGAAGGCATTTTTTTGAAGAGAGTAATATACCTTGACCTATTCCCAGAGAGCCATAAACGCCCAAAAATTCATCTCTTGCAGCTGGATCATGGCTGACGTTTACAGATTGAGTGGACCAATTTGATAGCCAAATGTTACTGCTGATTGTAAATCCTTGCTGAATCATGTGCAGTGCTAATGTTCCTAGAACCATGATGAGACCCATGGCTTTAAAGTAGTAGAAGTAGACTGCCAGCTTGACTCCTCCAGTTTCAGACGTTTCAGCTTCAATCAATTTCTCTCCAGCTTTGGACTTTTTAGGAGTAAGAGGTCCGCCATTTTTCTCGGGTTTTCTTTCGTCAGGAAACGCACTGCTCCTTCTGCGCCTCATAATGTCCTCAGTAGGATCGTGTAAACCTCTGAAAAAACGTGCAAAGCAATTTACATGCACTGTACTGTAGGCTGTATGGGCATTTAGCGAGTCTCTTCTTTGAAACTATTAAAAGTGGGGAATATTTTTACTCATAAGGAAAAATTGGCCACAGAGATGTGTTTTTGTCCCTAGGGCAGAGTGGCGAAAATGCAAATAGAAATAGGCAAGTCTGATCTATAGCCACGGATCTAGCTCTTACATAATATGCATTGAATCGATCAGTGTGATATTCGTACTCACCCCTTGCTCAAGCGACCATCACCAGAACTACCGTCACTTGCTTCAGACATAACCGATTTTCTTCTGGACATTTGCTGCTGGAATTCTTCAGCTCCAACAGTATCGACTAACTGCTGTTTGATCTCATTCAACTCTGCATAAAATTAATGGTAGACACATTTTAAAAATAAAATGATACGGTACTTATTTTTATTTATTTTACTTATTTATTACTTATTTGTAGTTAATAGAAGTCATTTACCTGGATTTTCTTCCTCTGTCTCTGTCAGATGTTGCATGAGGAAATCTGCAAATTCGCCTTTCTTGTCAAAGAGTTCACTGTATGTTCCCTCTTCGCTCACCTCCCCATCTTTCAAAACTACTATATGATCCATTTGGGGAAGGTATGTAATACCGTGAGTGACGAGCACTCTTGTCTGGAAATGCGAAAATATCTATAGATATGCGTACACAGTCCTACATTCCGAGCAGAACTGAGCCATGCTATATAGTTATTACTTTCAGATTCAATTACGCTTTTTAATGAAGATTTTTGTGAATGGTGCTTTTTAAAAAGCTTATCTACATCTGTCTATACCTTGCTTTTCAGCATCCCTTGAGGTCCAATGACTTTTTCGAAAATGTGCTTTCCAACATGGCTGTCCACAGCGCTCAAGGGGTCATCAAGAAGATACAGGTCTGCATCGTTGTAAACAGCTCTGGCCAAGCTCACTCTCTGCTTCTGACCCCCGCTTATATTAATTCCCTGTCAAACACAATAAAACACTGCAGTGCCCTTGTTACATCGATTACAGGTATGGAATAGACATGTACTAAATAAATTAAAATTAAGCTGTTGAGAGAGCACACTTATGTACTATATTTATACCGCGTGCACTTTGCGGATATACGGTAACATTTGAATTACTGAAGGTTTATTTTATTTTATTTTGTTGCTCTGGTTGGTACCTGACCTTCTCTCCAATTTCCGTGCTGTCTCCCGCAGGCAACATGTCAAAGTCTGGCCTGAGTGCACAGGCATCAACAACATTGTTGTACTGCCCTGGATCGAGGCTTTTTCCAAAGAGGATGTTGTCCTGCAGGGTAGCGTTCTGAATCCAGGCCTGTTGAGACACGTAGGCCACCCTACCCTTGCAGTTGACCCTACCTCCAACCTTGTCCATCTCTCCCAAAATTGCTCCCAACAAGGATGACTTCCCGGAACCTACACTTCCAACAACGGCTACCAGAGTCTTCTCCTTCACTCTCATGCTTACGTTACGAAGAACCGGAGGATCTTCAGAGGACCATGTGAATGTCCCGTTTTCAATCAANTAAAGTTGCAATTTGTGTTTTTTTTCCCCCCATTACCCCACTTAGGGAGATAATTACTCCTTTGGGGGGGGGGGGGTGGATTACCACCATCGGGATTTGTTGGAGCGTGTTAAGAAGGATCTTATTAGTTTACTCAAAGGGTAGGTGGGAGGGGATGTGCAACGTTCATGTGCGCTGTCGTTGAGTGGTCATTTTGTGAACTCCCCCGGGTGGATTAGTCTTTAGGAAATATCCACCCGAAATGAAGCCAGAGATGGCCCAACTCTGCACGGATAAAGGTGGGAACCCCAGGTGGGGATTGAACCCGGGACCTTCGTATCCGTGGGCACCCGCGTTACAGCGGCGCCACTTCATCTCCCCATAAAGTTGCAATTTTTATTGACATGTTTAGGGATAAACTTATGGAAAGGTGCTTACGATGCTTACCTTCATTAGGATCACAGCTAACAGCATCTTCATCAAGATCATCTGAGTTAAGAAATTTATCTACACGCTTCACTGACACTGACGCCTGAACTATGTAGACCACTATTTTGGGCAAAAAGTTGATGGGAGACCGCATTATGTTGAATAAAGTCAGGGACACAAAGGCTGTTGACGCGTCTAGCACATTGTTTTCGTCCATAAGCACGTAGGTGGCGAAGGAAGCCAAAGCTACCAGGAAAGTGGCAGAGCTGGACACAAATGTCATAGATGCGTTTAACATGGCGGTCTTTTTCAGCAATGCCACTTCCTTAGCTCGGATTTCAGATAGCTGCTCTTGGAATGACGGTTCCCAAGCATAGAGCTTCAGTACCTAAGGGCCATTTGGTGAATATAAATAGCAAAAGAGACCTTTAAAAGTGAATAGGTTACCTTCATACCGCTGAGAACTTCGTTCATCAGTTTCACTCTTTGATCTTTACACTTCATTTGAGCCATCTGCAGCTTCTTTACCATATTTCCCATAACTGTGTTGAATGGAATCATGATGATCATAACTGCTAATCCTGCCAAAACAGCCGGCCCTGAAAAGAATAGTTTGAAGTATTTGTATTGTCAGAAACTGACGATTATGACAATGTTGATAATGAAAGTGACAGTACCTAATTTTTGCCACAAAAAGTACATCGCGAGAAAAATTGTATATACAATTGAGACTATGTAGTTGAGATAAAGGGGCACATCCGTGAAACGTTGAGCATCAACGGACATCAGGTTGACTATTTCTCCCACTGTTGACTCCTTTCGCGCTGCATTTGACACTTTCATGGCCTGTTTCAGTGATACAACAATAAGCATAACAGGATGTAACAGTAAAAAAGAAAATCTGTTAATCCTACGGCATATTACAACAAATCTGCAGTGTAAGAAGGCCTAGATACAATACGGTATATATTACTGTACTAGATTTTGCAGTCCAGCTTATAGGTGGTAATAATAAAGTTTCATATGACATGAATGACATATCGAGCAGAGTTACAGTATATATTAATACCCTGTTGCCTAAACGTACCTTTCTGTATATGATGGAAACGAGGGCCGAACGAACTCTCATCCCTGTCAGATACATACGATGAGAATATTGTGCCACTATGATCGTCTGCAGGCTGGTGGAGATCAGAAGCAGCACAGCGTAAAAATACCCCTTCCACACTTCACCACCATCTTCCGCAAATGAAATCAAAAGTCTGAACAAAAAAAACAATATCACATAAATAAACTGTCACTATACTAACTTATAGTTTGCCATAAGGATAAAGAATAAAAAAGTCAAACTCACTGCAGGATCTGAGGCCCGACAAAACCCAGAGTGTCTGCGATAAGTCTCAAAAAGCATCCGAATGCGAATGTTCCTCCGAATGTACCCCACATTGCAGGCAAGACGGATAATTTTTTTCTTTTAGTTCTTTTCAGATGGCCAACATCAATGGTGCCTTCTTTTTTGGTGAAATATGCTTTGCCGGTAGGATGTTCTCCGTTCATAGTTCTGATGGTTAAAACAAAAGCAATAATATGATACAAGAAGATGTAGAATTTATTAAACATATATACTATCCAACCTCTCTTCATTTACCGTAATAATTCTTGGCTATGAGGCATAAATCTTGCCGCAATTTAGTGCAAAACCGGCTTCTATGAAATCCTCTCATCCAACCACATGTGATACACAGGATTATGATATAATCCAACCATATCCCCATATAATTATATAAAGCTCAATATTTGTACGTATAATATATGTATGTATGTCACGCCTAATTAAGCCACTTCCCGGGTACGGAGAGCGCTCAAATTTCGCAGAGCCATGTCTTACATATCACTGACCCCGAGAAAAGTCCCAAACCCGAACTTTTTTGAGCCTAAGGGCGGTTTTCAGCAGATTAAGCAATTGCCTAGCAACCCTGGCTGTCAACAAGCCCAAAGGATGGATCTGCCTCTCTCACTCACGTTCTACAATAATCAACATTGCATATTCAACAATGAAAACAATCGAGCAACGGGCAGGTTGGCAAGAATAATAATTGCAGTACACGTAGCAAGGGGGTAATCACTTCGGTACTCCGGTGTACACCTGGGAGTGGTACTCCCTGGTACTCCTCAGGCACCTCACTCTTTATTACTCCGTGGTACTCCTTGAATTTGGTACTCCATTGTACACTTTTCAGTCGAGTGATTACCCCCTTGACACGTAGGGTATTGTAACAATTAACGGTTGGAGTACTTCGGGGAGTGCCGAGATCAACAATACCGAACAATACAGTACTGTACAGTGCATATCGATAGAACCTGCCACAAGGCACCAGGAAACACAAAGGAAAGAAGAGCAGGTAGATACGTTCATGTGTTTGGTCTCAGAAGTGTTGGAGTGATGCCTTCATGTTCAGATTGTGTTATCATCAAATAGATATTTTTTTAAATCTGATACAAAATTTTAAAATGTGATTTTAAAACCGGGGTTAATGCGAAATGGCGTAAAATGGAGCGGCGTAAAACGGGTACTTCCCGCATGGGAAATCTTACTTGGCCACTTCACAACCAGCAAGCTATCATAATTTCCACGTTATCACAATTTTTCATTTAAAAATTTTATGATGTCATTTTCAAACCGGCGCGGCGTTAATGTAGAACGGCGTAAAATGGAGGGGTGTAAAACGGGTACCTACTGTATTATTTTGATAATTGGACGGTGTTATGCAATAATGCGCCAACCCACGCGAGACCAGTTTTGAGAAAAAGGGCTTTGAAGGTCATACCTGTGAAATTAATTCAGTGTTCTTTTCGGTCATTTATGGCAGAAGCATGCAGATTTCACCTGCGTGATTTTAACTGAATGAAGTAGGATCCTTTAGGTCAGCGGTTCTTAGCCTGGGGTGCCCGCACCTCCAGGGGGTGCGAGGTGGCTTCCCTGGGGGTGCGAGCAAGGTGCACCTCTGGACTTAATCTAACCAAGAGCTAATAACTGGTCTAACTATGAACGTAATCAATCACCCCTGGTAAAGGGGGTGCAACAAGGACCAATATATTGTCTACAAAGGGGTGCGGAGGCCCTAAAAGGTTAAGAACCTCTGCTTTAGGTGTATGTTCCTGGGCTTGGCTCAATTTTGGCATTTTTGTGGGTTGACCCATTATTGCATAACACGGTCCAATTATCCCTCCGCTTTCGATCACTTCTGTGTACGTTGACTGACACCAAGTTCAACATATATGTACCAGACACTACACACGGGTTTGCTGCTATAAATTAATTAATAAATAATTAACATATTTTGATAATCTACGTATGTAAGGCAAAAAAATAACATTTGCTTGCCTGTGGCAACAGAATTTTGTCGGGGATTACCATAGAAACAGGCCTGTAAATGGTTTCAAATTTTGCACTTCCCCCAATTTTTTTATCCAATTTATTTTATGTCCCCTCCCCCCAATCTATCTCCACCTTGCCGTGGTGGTGGGCTTTCGTTTTCCCATAATCCTGAAGAGCTATGCCGGCGGTAGTTTCGTCTACTGGTAGGGCCGCCCAAGTCAGACAGGTCTTTGGGATAGGAGACAGACTAAGAGAGATACCAGTCTTTCCTCTCTTCTTTTTCCTCTTTGTTTCTCTCTCCATCTGTCCCACCTTTTGTATTCTGATAACCACATATAGCCATAGTTGCTTGGCTCTTTATTATGCAAACAAACCAGAATTTTTACACCCTTCCAATGCCTACATATATGCAAGGGAATGAGCAGTTTTGCATTTAATATTGCTTGAGATCTAAGAAGATTTCGGTGTAATTATCCACGCTCTTTTTTCCCTGTGCGAAGAACGGGTACCGCTGCTAGTATTATGATAAAACAATGTTAAGAATGTCATATGACAAATGTTTGGAATGGTGTGTATGAAATCGGCAAAGTTCTTATCATCATCATTGGGATAAAATGTCGGACTTACTTTATTTCAGCCTTGTTTACCATCTTCTCCCAGTGCTTGTCAAACTCAGTAGCAATAGCTCTGGACTTGTCCACTCGGTTTAGATCCCATAAATCCTTTGTCTCCAAAGACTTTCTAAAGCCAATCCACGACAACGTTCCGAACCAGGAGAAAAGAATCTGAGACAAGAAAGAAGCTGTCTCTTCTGGACAGGGAGTCTGAAACTCAAGGCTACATAAAGTAACAAAAATTATAACCAAAAAATTAATACATTTTTTGACAACTCACATACGATTTAGGAGTTAAGAAAGATGTAACTCGTGGCTCTGGATCAGCCCAACAGTTTAGAATAAACATCCCAACCACAAGGGGGTAGTAAATCATGTACGAGACAAACAGAAAGGTATCTTCAACTTCCTGTGAAAAAATTGAGTTATTTCCTTCTCCCATTGCTTGATTCAGGTGTGTCCGGTAAGTGACAGCTCCAGTCACAGCCATCAGCAACCAGAACAGAAACATCATTCCAGAAGTGTGTATTCCTCGGTGTTTGTTCAGCAGTATGAAACATAGTGCTAATATCTATCGTGAGGAGCAACAGGATTTTTACTGCCATTATTGGTTTATGATATTATTTCCAGAAAATTACCAGTGTTAAAATTTTTACAACTGGTGCAAACAAGTCGGCTGGGAAGACATCGCCATATGATATCCTGTTCATTACATGCCCAAAATCGGCCACTTGGATGATGATGAGGGCAGCGTTCATGGCCTAAACCAGGTTAGGTGAGTAATATAACCATGTAAGAAAACATAGTTCAGACTTACACATTTTGTTGCGCTCAACCAAGACCATGGAATGTCTCTGTTTTTGCTGCTAATAATATAATACACTGTAAGTGGCGAAAATAGCCACAGGAATCCACAGGCAGTCCATACAAGAACAGTGTTTTGGAAACATGGCGTGAAATCTGGTTCATTTGTGTACCACGTCCGGTCCCAATCCTGCACACATATCGTTGGGTAACAATCACTAATGGCCGGTTTCACCAAGCCCGGTTTTCATAAAAACCCCGGTTCTTTTGGAAAATCCCTGCAAATAGAATAGGGATTTTCCGAAAGAAGTTTTTTATGAAAACCGGGCTTGGTGAAACTGGCCATAAGTGGATATGATAACAGTCTAATGAAAATGTAAAAGTTGTGTATACACCTACCCAAAATGTGGACCCGCAAAATTCATCCATAGCCACTGGAAAGGAGTAACACTCTTTGAAAATCTAACACGCTGTCATTACTATGTTATAATGAGTATCTTAGTAATTATTATGTTTTTCATGATAATACCGAATTGTCACCTGGCACTGCTGTCCATTGAATGCAGATGAAATAACTGATATCAATCAGTCCCCACGGACTTCCTTGGCACTTTTAATGACCCCAATCTTGGTGTTACTACAGTGATTATCAGCCATGTAAGATTGCTAATCTTGTGTACCTATGCAGACCTACAAAGATAACTTTTTGTAAATTATGCAACCATAATGTAAAACTGATTATTATGCTGCCACATGTCGGCACTACCCGCCCTTCTACGGTGTAAGGTTTAAAAAAATTGAAGGGGTCTCTGCAATAATCAAAGTAAGTACAGTACTGGTGAGGGCAGGCCAGGAACCTCCTAACTCCACAAAAAAATATGTCAACAAGATCTGCCCCGGGGCCAGACCCCCAGACGCGAGCAAGCCGAGGCCATTTAATGGGCAGGGATTGACCAGTCCCGCCCGGTCCCGCCTCTGCACTCATTTCGCCGACATTTTGATGGCAGGCCAAAATTGGCCGCGATAGGCGCGCATCTGGAAATTGGTCAACTGCCCACTTTCCCGTTCAGAGCCCCCTAGCGGTTTCATCTCTCCTCAGTTCCAATATGGCGGCGAAATGTGAACAAGACCGATCGGGCTCCGATCTTTTACATGTGTTTTCGTCGGCAGTCTTCCGATGGCCATAACTTGTTAATTACGAGGTCGAGAAAAAAAAACCCGTCACGTTAAAGCCCGAATTCCCGCCAACTAGCCTGTGTTAAAAGTGAAGCCTCACCACCTGAAGAACGAATTTGCTGCACTTCATTGCAAAACTTCGGTGCTTTGGTGTTTTCTTGAACGCAGTTCAGCCTTTGGCCGCTATAGGGACCGTGGCACCGTGCGTCTGGGAAATTTCTGACATGCAGCGCCTCTCGTGGCCAACTGCGGCGTAAATGGGTAGGATTTGAGCGGCGGACCGGGAGCTTTGGTTTGTGCGAGGGTTTGGGTGTGCTGGAGATGGGAGACTCCACAACCGCAGCAGGGGCGACCGGGCGAGTATGGGGGCGGCCCCCGTAGTTGTTACGTATGATCGGCTTTCGTCCCGTTCGGGTGGTGGCCTCGACCTGCACAACTCAGGGCATGTCTTGCATCTGAGGGAGGTATTCGGAGACGACAGCACCGCGTCCGGTACCTGCGTACTACCCGGAACTATGACGTGTGCAGGGCTTAAAGACCATAGTCTGCAGCCCAGTGGTAACTTACCACGTGGTAGCAACCATGGCAACGTATCTAAAATATGTTGTAAGGTGAAGTGGGGGAAGTGCACACCCGGGGTAAGTGCACATATTGTGCCGCCATATTGGAATAAAAATGGCTGACTACGACACCAAAACGCGTCAGCTATGTAGCTGCACTGTGTAGCTACATAGCTGACGCGTTTTGGTGTCGTCAGCCATTTTCATTCCAATATGGCGGCACAATATGTGCACTTACCCCGGGTGTGCACTTCCCCCACTTCACCTTACTCCTTTTTGACTAGTTGCCGACGTTACGCCGCAAAATGAATTATTTTCATGACACTTCTCGGAGGCCAAAAAATGGGTGGACGGAATAACGTCGACCGGAATAGTGTCGAATCGGAATAATGTCGAAGGAATAACGCCGACCGGAATAGTGTCGAATCGGAATAACGTCGAATCGGATGTAAAACGCACCCACTTTTTTCTCCGCCTCTGACTATCTCTCCCTGCGTTCAACCCAAGTTCCTCTGTCTGACGCTAGAGGTCACAAGAGTCCAGAATGATACCACGAGTGATACTATAAAATAATTATGTAATTAGGTGTTTATTAAAGCCGGTATCCACGATAGAGTTTCTCTCATAAGAGTCCTCTTACGCGAGAAATCTTGTACGTCGAGACGGACTCTTTGTCGCCTCAGGGCCCCTGTTGTCCCTCTAAAAGGGGATTAAAGTTGAAAATTTTCAACTTTTCCTCTTTCCTCGTATCCGGGCATGCGCAGTTGGCTCCTCTTATGAGAGAAAACTCTTACGTCGGTACCGGCTTTTAGACTAGTAATTATGTACCAGTAGACGCTCCCCTCCCGTTTACAATCAAGCGCAAGCGCAAAAGGGAGGCGGGAATACGAATTAGCGTGGCGCCTTATGGCGATTCCGACTCGCTTTGCGCCGTCACTGGGAGGCGCCTATTGGGACTAAAAATATGCAATGAGTACCAAATGAAAGCCCCGCTCAAGCCCCGTCTCATGCCGTACATCTCCATCCGAGAGGTTGAGCAGGGAATCTGTTACACGAGGACATACAAAACCCTACCCGTGGTCATTGCTT
>JYFJ02007814.1:0-14327 GCA_000934665.2 Catajapyx aquilonaris
AGTTATAACTAATATAACTGATGTAACTATGGTAGTATGATAGCAATATATTGGTTATAACTATAGTATGTGTGATGTAACCAATATAACTACTATGCAATAACTGATATCACAATGCAGTTTCGCACCAAATGTCAAGCAAAAAAATCTGGAGCTTGTTCCTATCTGTTATTATAGCTACCTCTAAATATAGGCTACCGTCTGCCAAAATAGCAGCGTTAAAACTCGCGGCCCGGGTCTAAATAATCCCATATTGTTATAACTTGGTGAGACCAAATTTTATCAAAATATTGTGCTTTATCTTTGACTGGACGACTGACAATGGATGACGGTGAAAAATTGTGACCATGTACATTATTGGGCTGTCATTGGATGGCGGGCGGCTCTGGATCGGTGGTGGTGGTGGTGGTGTTACACTGAACACCTATCCGTATAATGCTTACATCAAGTCAAGGTGGGGTGGAGGGCCCATATTCAAAGCTGAAAGATCTGTATATGAAGAATGCTGCAGAGATTATTAATTTCTGTGCTGCAGGTTCAGATAGCCACATTTAGAGCTTCTCTCTCACTCCAGCATGTGCCCCGAGACGATGGACCTGCACCGAACTGTATAGTTAGTTATGGTTTAAAGTCTACCGCAAAAAATAATGATAATTATCCGAGCACAATTAACCGCAATTGTAGGCATAAAACTACCCGCGTCCATGCAGCCCGCCGTATATAAAGCGGCAGGCAGGAGAGGTGAACATCTGTCGACAGCAGTGCCGCCTGGCGGTGCGGCGTTCGATTTTTTGGGAGGCTGAGCTTTTCCGTTGGAGGGATACCCGATCGGCATACTAGTTTATTCTAGGTACTATAACAATGGGTACAACAATCGTGACGTCATGATATGGCTTCCCTCCCGTCGATTTCGTATTTCCAAACCTGCCTACTTGCAGGCCGACCGCAACATTTGCAGCCGCACGAAAACGGTGTTCTTTTTAGCTCGCGCCGTAACCATGGCGACGAAACGCAGGTAACTTGTTTACTGCAAGTACTTGCAGGCAGGCGTTCATTTTACAGCCCTAATTCCGTAAGTACGGCAAAAATATTCAAATTCGTGCGTGTTCTTGTAGTGAAGTGCCATGGCCGCCAAAACCATCAAAGATGGCGGACCTTTACGGCCTGCCTGTACCCTATTTATACCTCGTTGGCATTACCCCCACTTCAAAATGGCCGCCAGCCTTGGCAACGCCCCAAACAGAGAGACGCGTGAATCGTATGTTTGCGCCTCTTATGTAGTATATGCTCCCTGATACGGCAGTAGAAAGTGATCGTCAAGCAAATGTGAAAGTGATATGGGTCGATTGTAGATAATTTCCCTTTGATAGGATATGAAATACTAACGTCCCTCTTCGTCATAAGTCCACTACAGCGAGCCACCCGATGGCAATGCATGTTACACACACAGAAGACAAAGAGGGCACGCTTTGAAATGCAAAGGATTCTGGGCCACCGGGGGTGACACTGTCGGAAAGTAATACGACAAAGAGAACTATGGAACACATGCTTGTTTTTTATCTGCTTATCAGCTAGAGCCGGGGGCCACCTGCCGAAGACAGCCAAAGGAAGCTATGGACTCCAGTATAAAGGTGATGGACCACATTACTATGCATAGGGCCCGTGGCCAATATTGAAACCTGACAAGCCATTTCCAGGGAGGTCAGCAGGTATTCTTGTATTGATAAATCTGGTATTTTCTTAAATCTTGTTTCTCTATCTTGATCCCAATACACAACATCCAGGTGTATGATCCCGGAGTAGCAAGTCTATGACCCCTTGATCCCAGCCTGACAACTGGGTGATGACAATACTGTATAATCAGAAAATCTGCAATATCCAAGAGATGATAGTTACCAAGTCAATGTTCTGAACTATATCTTGAAAGCCTGGATGATTGCGGAAGCTGTCAAATACATCTCTCTTGTAGAGTAGAGTGTAGATTAAGTTGTGATTTTCAGCTAGTTGATTACTAAGGATGGAGTTGATTATTTCCAGCACCATGCGAAGAACTTCTTCCAACACAGTTAAGTCCTGCATCTGAAAAAGCACCAGAATTTAAAAGGGTAAGTCATGAACTATGTCAGCAACATAATAACATTAATGATCAATGGTTCTCATACTCAGGGTCACAACCCAAGGGAGAGACTTAGAGGTAGGGTAAAGCGGGATAGGTGCGTAAATGGGGCAAAGTATGTAAATATCTTTTGCAGAATTTCTGATGAGTCTTGCATCTCATGCTGCGTAACAGCTCTGGGACTGTACATAAGAGGTTAAAGTGTACTATTAATCTGTAATTGTTCTGTTTTGGTGGAATAATTAGGATCGTTTTCAAAAAGGGGTGTCACATTTGCCCTTAAATAGACATGGTCAGGGGCATTGGGCAAGTGTGTCAAATAGTTATACGCATATATTGACAGAATTGCAATATTGGAGGAATAAAGATTGCGGGCTCCAAAAGAGGCCACAAGACATCTTTTTGTGGTCACCAATGGATATTCCGCGACTGGCTACAGGCTAATATTTTGAACAGTGGTTTGAAAACACTTCGACATGATGCATTTAAAGGCCGGTTTCACCGAGCTCAGTATATTGTAAATCAGAGTTTCTTTTCGAAAAATCCTCTGTTTTCATTGTTGACAACAATGGTTGCTCTGGGAATTCTTGATGTAACAGAGGTTTTAAGTTATACTGTGAGCTCGGTGAAACAGGCCCTAAAGCAGATAATGCCAGTGCTGTAAGCCAACCTGCTGCGGAGCAGTGAATAAAAGTTTGTACTGAAAGAACTAGTTGGTATATTTTTATTAGGAAAACACAGACTGGCAGAGGAAAGGATGAGGCCCAAAATACATGGGCGAGTGGCCTTCCGTTCGATTTGCCTGAAAATAGGATATGTTGTGGCCCAGACCATCCTGATCAATGTTGGATAGGTACATTTCGAGGTAGGACCTACAGGGAGCATGCTAATGACCTCCACAGGTAATAGGGGGAGTAGTAGACTACAATAAGTCTCAGGAACTCAATGGTTATTACATTAAATTATCTATTAATCTTTATTACCTATTCACCTGGTTCAAATTCTACTCCTTGAAGGTTGTCACCTGGAGTTTCCTCCAGCTGCACTTCAACATTCATTGGGTCAATGTAAGAAAGCGAGGTTTCTCTCTCAGCAGTCTTCTAGCCTCTTCGATGAATAGCAATTAGCATGCTCCCTGTAGGTCCTACCTCGAAATGTCCCTATCCAACATTGATCAGGATGGTCTGGGCTGCAACATATCCGATTTTCAGCCAAATCGAACGGAAAACCAGAGCATATCCCATATGACCTTCGGAGGTCAATAGCGCGCTCCCCGTAGGTCCTACCTCGAAATGTCCCTATCCAACATTGATCAGGATGGTCTGGGCCACAACATATCCAATTTTCAGGCAAATCGAACGGAAGGCCACTCGCCCATATATTTTGTGCCTCATCCTTTGTGTCTTTGTGGCACTAGTGCTATGCAACCCAAAAAATGTTTATTACTCCGAAATAATTCCACTATCGCACTTACCCCATATCGTGGGGCAAGTTCGTCACTGTGCACCACGTGCATGTTTTAATTATTTTTCGGAGCACCCATATAAATGAATGGTATGCAATAGGCCACTTGGAAAGCCAAGAAGGTAAGATATATTGTCCATTACTTTTTTTCTCACTTGCTAATTACTGAAGAAGTAGCATGCCTTTAAACTGCAACTTAACTAAATCCATCTGCAATTACCCCACTTTACCCTATATGTTACTCAAGTTAGTGAGACAGTCTCAGATATTTAATTTTTACAAAAATCATCAGAGATTACCACCAAGCAGTTACTTAAAAAACAATTCAGAAGAACCTCCATAAAGACTTGAATGCAACATGACATGAATCTTATTATGGCAGGTCTTTCACACCATATCCTCATCAACAGTCTAGATTTCTGCGTTGAAATTGCTTTCCAAGTCTTCTGACCTCGAGGCTTATTGTTGTAAGCAGGTATCTTCAAATATCCCCATTCGCGGCTCCATGGCAGGTAAAAACAGAATACCCAGTTTCGCGCGACACCTGTCACAGTGAATTTTTTGGTGATGTCTGTGCTTCACTTCTTCGATTTTTTATTCCTTTAAATGAGGTCATCTGCCACTATATTGGTCCAAAACACTCACTGTCATAGCAACAATCTAGACTATTAATGTCAATATGCTGGGGAGGACCTTCAATAATAAGGAGCGTCACATTGCATTCGAGTGCATATGGAGGTCTGTCCAGGTCAATTCCAGCATTCATAGTCAATTGTGATATATTCTCATGAACTAAGGTCAGTCTTAAACAAAAGGTCATGTTTCGAGGTAAAGAAGGAAGAAAAATGCATAGTTGGTTCTTTGGGACGACTACCTAGTGCAGTGGTTTACAAACTGGGGTACGCGAACACAATTTCAGGGGTACGCGGAAGATATCGTGCAATGGCGACCAGTCTCTACATTTGTGGGAACCATATGCTGAAGTAGAAATAATGAAGTAGAATGAACTTCTGAGAAAAACAAAAAACCGTCCTACTCATTCCCATCTTTCTTTTTGCTATTACAGTGAAACCTGCCCATAAGGGGTCGTCCATATACCACGTGACCGTTTTTTTTTTTTTTGGGGGGNAATTCACGTGGTATCTCTGAACACAGTGAATTGGCACATATGGGAGCTTTTGCAGATGCACATGGGTTCAAAATAACCTAAAATTCGAAATCAGCGACCCCGAAAACATGGGGAGACATGTTTTTTACGTGCTTAAACAGTTTAGTTGCGGAGCTGTCAATTTCGATCGCGTTTTTTCGACATTTAAAAAAACCACGTGAAAAAGGGGGGGGGGGTGTCCAATGGATACCACGGTCGGTCACTGGGGGGGAGGGGGGGTCAAAAAGTGCCCGAAAATCAGTCACGTGGTATATTGACGACCCCTAACGGACCCTGGATATAGCGGAAACCTATACATTAGGGAATTTTTTTCAGGGAACGGGCATATGCATAGGGCATGCAATGTATTTTTGACGGGTATAATGGAACCTGCCCAACACGGAAATGGGAGGGATTTTTGCCTCCCTTCAGAGAAAATCCCTGTTCATAACGGAAATCAAAAGGTTCACATTTTCTCCCGAGAGTCACAAAAATAGAAACTACAGCTGAGTTCCCTCTCGGCCCTCCCAGGTGGCCTCTGAGTAACCCTTTTTGGACTGTCCGTGTGTCTCATAATGGGGAACTAGCCTTGGTCTGGGGTCTGGGATCTGGGATTTTTGTTCATAACTAGCTAGCCCATGCCTGTAAACACACATTCCACCACTCTGTTGCATCAAAATGACATCACTGGATAAATGGCGGCATATATTTAAAAGTGCCTTCAAAATTGGCAGGAAAAACGGGGCAGAGGGGTGGTGCCAATCGAAAGGGTACACTGAAATGCCTGGTTGACTGTGAGATATGAGGAATTTGACTTTGAATTAACCGCGGACACGACGGAAAGCATTCGCAAGGCGGCTGTAGGCCATCGAGGTGGAGAAGGGGGCCTTTATGTGCCGGATTCGGGAGACAGATAATTCCGAGCTGCTGGCATCACTGCCACGCACGAAGCGCTCTGAGCGGATTCTAGTAAAAACACGCCCGTTACCTGGCAACTAAGTCAACACTTGGACCGCTAAAATGTCCAGCCAACAGCAGTGTCCAGCACAGTACAACGAATTATTTTACGACCCTGCTGGGGCGCGTTCTATAACATCATTTTTGCGTTCATTTCACTTCGCGTGACGTCAACATTTTCGAGGGAAACAGTGACGTCACCATTTCCCTTCGGAAAAACCCTAATTACTCCGGAACTGAAACTGATTTCTTAAAACGGAATATGCCGAAAAAATCCAAAAAATATGGGCGAATTTATTATGTAGTTTCCAAAATGAAGGCTAGTTCCCCATTGCTTGAATTGCTACCGGCCTTGAAGATAAAGGGTGGGGAAAGGGGACTATTTTTGGTTGGGAAACTCGAAAAATGGCTGAGAAGCTGTGACTCATGTGATTCATAGCTGTACCTTTTAGTTCACAGTTCAGTCCAGTTTTAAAATGTCAGGGAAGAGGAAGGGCTGATGGTCCAATAGATCAGGCAAAATTATGATTTTTCACCATACTGAGGTAAGGTGCTTATTTTTGCTCTCCCCATTTTCCTCTCTTTCTCGCAGGCAAAAAAAAATAGTAACGTCCTTGATCTTAATATAGCGGAAACCTGTCCATAATGGAAAATTTTTGGGGTCCCGCGCGATTCCGCTATATACACAGGTTTCACTGTATTATTAGGGCCTATACTAATAGTGAAGATTAATTAACTTATATGCAGATGCATTTTCTAACTGGTGGCATTTTCATTCAGCACACACATTGAAACTCAATAAGCAATATGGCAGTGTTAACTCGAAAATGCAAAAAGTGAGTGAAGTCCTTTTTGTTATTTCTGGTTCAATTCTACCATTGAGCTTTGCGACGTTGTGAAGGATTTGAAAATAAACTCTTTGTGCACAGGCTAATCTACCTGGCCTAAAAAATTTCGAGTCTCAACGAATAAAACAGAGGGCTTCAAGACATCACCGGCAGTACATTTCATGTGCAAAACACAACCGAAGGAATGATCAAATAATTCCAGTTTTGGGAATGTTTATCAGGTAGCAAATTTGCTTGCATTTGCTTGTTGTCCAACAGTCTAAGAATTTCAAAGTGACAGTGGAGGCCCAGTGGAGGTCAGAGTCCAAGCAACATATTGGAGCACATGAATCTATTGGCACAACAGTTTAGAAATTATTTTTCCGATATGGACATGCAAATCACTAAATGCATCAGGAGTGAGATTTATTTACCTCTCCCGAACATGTCAATGCAGAATCAGGAAAAGGTCATCAATATTTCTACGAATGGAAGTTTTTAATTCGAAAAAATCCTTCTGAACTGTGGGGCGGAAAAATGGAAGTCTATCTGGGCCTGGCAACCAGTGCTCTGAAGTACAATACCATTTACTAACCACCTAATACTGAAGCAGAGTAGGTGAGGGGATATGGTATCCGGCTGCTAATCGGGAGGTCCGGGGATCAAATCCCGGGACCGGCAACTCTGACCGTGGTTTTCTGTGGTTTCCCACGGTCCCTCCAGGAAAATTCCAGAGTTGTTTCCGTAATTAACAGGCCACAGCCGCTTCCTTCCACCCCTATCCCTTCCCAAAAAGCGAAGCAAAAAGTAAAAAGTAAAGAGTTCCTGACAAAAAAAATTGGGATGAACTCCCCCCCTAAGGGAGCCAATGGCTCTATCACGGGGTAAATTTATTCTAAATTATAAATAAATTTACTAACCACCTAATTATGTGAGGCTAGTTTTTTTCCCTTGAAAACAAAGTATCATCATCAACTCTGTGTTGAGAAAGACCTCAGGCTTAAATTGACGCCACTTTCCCCCAATATTAATCATAAGTGTGACGGAAAGAAAGCAACACACCCATCACACTAACTGATAAGTACCCACAATTGAAGGGTGCAGTGCAAGAGGGGCATGAGTCAAACGAACAAACACCTGACTCACGCCCCTCTTGCACTGCACCTTTCAATTACTATTTTCAGGTGACTGGTCAGTGGTCAGAGACAAACTCTCTTGACATATTTGAAAAGGGGTATGCGACAAAAAAAGTTTGGGAACCACTGACCTAGTGAAACACCCTGTAGTAGTAATAGTAGTACAGTATTATACTGCAGTACAGTGAAGCCTGGCCATTACGAAACATGGGTACAGAGGAAACCTATCCATTGCGGAATTTTTTTAAGGAACAGATGTATGCATATGGAATGGAATGTATTTTTTGACGGATATTACGGAACCTGCGCAAAGCAGATGTGGAAGGGATTTTTGCCTCCCTTCAGAGAAAATATATGTTCATAAAGGAAATCAAAAGGTTCACATAATCCCCTGAGAGTCACAAACTACTAAAACACTCCAGACGGCTCACTCTCTGCCAACCCAGGAGGCCTCTGAGTAACTTTTTTTGGACCATCCAACACCATACTGTATCTCATAATTGCTGGAATTGCTATTGGAGCGTGGCCTTGAAAATATAGGTGAGGAAAGGGGACTATTGTTTAGTTCATGATTCAGTCCAGTTTTAAAGTGTCATGGAAGAGGAAGGGTTGACACAGGCTCAATGTACGAGGGCTGTCCAAAAAAAGTATCCGACATTTATTTTTTTCTTGGAAACAAATGAAGCATGGGAGGTTCCCTCTGTACTGGTGGGAAGGTGGGGAGTACCAGTCCTTCATGAATATTCGTGAAATTTTCCCGCCCCAGAGAGAGACAGTTGCTAGTAGTCAGCCTTTGAGTGACCAAGAACTACTAGTACGCCCCTGTCGGATTTTCGTTTTCCACGAAAATGAGGGGACGACTGGAATCAAGGTGTTGCATCAAATTTTGCAGTCCTGCCTGGCAATACCTAAATGGAAAACATTCTTCAGATTTAGAAGGCTTTCGGCAATGATGGCATGGGCATTACACATAATAAGCAGTGATAAAACCATTTCCAAAATGGCCAAAATTCCAAAATATAATCTACTGGGCTAAACAGCGACTCAGTCCGAATGGCTGCGTAGGGTCCAAGGGCTACAAGTCGACTATCAGCCAAGTACCTAGCAACAGGCAGTACCAGCCCGGTGCGGTGCGCAAAAGCCCGCCACAGGCGAAAAATGTTTTCGGGTTCAAGGTCACACAAGCTTCTGGGATATTTTAATTAATCTAATATATATTTCAAGACCTATATCTGTCTGTCACCTAAACAGATCCATACGGAGGCCTCCACATATGCCCCAGGGGTATCACCAGGGGTAGTTTTTTACCGGGAATAACATAGGCACATTGGAATTGACCTCCGAGGTCATCCTTGGCCACAGAAGGCGAAAAGGACTTTGGAACACTCTTCTAATAATGAGCCATTGGCTGTAAACATCACCTGTCTTGGGTTACTGAGCAACCACTGAATGCCCAAGGCCTTGAATCACCCCCTCCCACCTCCCCCCCCCCCCTCCTGTCCCATGNCCTCCCACTCCCCCCCACCAACCCCGTTCCGTAATAATTAACTGTCCATATTTCATTATATTACAAACACAACAAAAAAAACACGTTCCCACGGCAACGACATTCCATCGCGGTCTACAAGCAGTTCCATAATCTACACCGGCGCATTAGCAAAAAAAACCGGCAACAATGAAGCCCTTGGAGACGACCTAAACAAACTCGCTTATGCATGGGCAGCATAATTATGGGGATTCGACATGTCTACGCTTCTGCGGCCGTACGGGCGCGAAAATGGTGCAATGGACACAGAAATTGCACCAAAAAATAGGACATGATCAGGCGCAGGGCACCTTCGGCGTCATTTGACCATTTTCGGCCTAGAAGTGACCTTTTCATCGAGTTGAAGTGAGAGGAAAATGGCGTTCCCCAAAAGTCCATTTGAATAACATGGCGGCAGGAAACGCGACAAAGTCGGGAACGCTTCTGCGCCCGTATGTCCACAATTTTAGTGCAATCATATCGAGTATGGTACCACATAGTAAAGGCCTAACCTTTGCGCAGGGCCCAGGGCACCATCTTCGTGATTTTCCCGATTAACGGTGCATTTCGCTACAAAAATATTAAATTCCCTCAAAAATGCACCAACCGTATTTTTACTAATGCGCCCCCTTAACCTTAACGTGGTGGTGGGCCTTGAGTTCTCCAGCGACCCCATAGCTGCCTGCTGGCACAGTCATCCAGGCCAGATTGGCCATTTTGGGGTTGGGGAATGACTAAGAGAGGTGCCAGTCTTTCAATGCTATTCTACATTTACTTCAAAACCTTCCATTTTTCATGACATACTTTTGCTGGATTTTTAAGGCGTATTGTGTACTCTCTCTTACAATCTGACATCCGCAGTTTGGTGTTTGGACTTCATGCACAGTCATGCAATATGCTCCATGTAACAGGTATGCCAACATTGTATAGCCATAATTATTTCAAAGGTTACTACCAAATCAATGACCTACATGGAAAAGTCTTTCATAACCCGTGCAACGCCGGGTATCCTGCTAGTTAATAAATAAACAGTTAAATATACTCAACGACGCGGCGACACCTCCAAAATACGAGCTTTACAGATACCAGTTCCTGGAGTCCACTTCAAATTACATTTATTACCGTACTGTATAAGAATAATAATGCCTGAAATGCGTATAGCTTAGAAATAACATTATATCGGTATTTTGTATTCGCACAAATCCCAAACATTTTCCGTCTGACTCCTGCCTCAGTGTTGTTGAGATGACAATGAGTTGCACTGGTTGCACATAATTATATCGATCAGTGAAAATCAGGACGAATATTTAAAATCTTCCTTCTCATCCTACTTCGTCTCGTATGCTGGACGCCGGAACATGGGTCATTTACTTGCTAAGCTGGGCACCGAGTTGCCGAAATCGACACGATGAGTAGCCTCAAGGCCGAGAAGTAGCCACCAGAAAATATCATATCCACTTCTAAACAGCGACTTTCAGCGACTCGGCGACTCACATTGACAGCTGCAGCCGAGTAGCCGAGTAGCCGAGTCACCGAATCGCTGAAAGTCGCTGTTTAGAAGTAGATGATATTTTCTGGTGAAAATAAAAGTCAACATTTAGAGTCGCAGCTACATTGCTGCAGCAGCGACAAAGTAGCCGACATGATATTTTCGTCCCACCACTACCTCAGGCCTGTTCCCAAAATAGCTTTGGCTTGCCAGCTTGTGAAAACCAAAATGGCGATCACAACGGAGCGGAGGAGATTGCTCTTCAGGCTAAAGGTCACTCTTTTGAGGTTGCTAATCAGTCTGTCTCTCCTCGCTGCCTCCCCCTGCATCGGCAGGGCCCTCAGCCCGAACAGCTCCTTCCGTGACATTCGACAGGTCATCTTTTTTTTCTCCTCTCTCCTTCCTCACTATGCCCTGGCCTCCCCACCCCGTGTCATCGCCCCACCCCTAGCCACCTCCCCACCGAGATGGTCCCACGTGACCCCAGGAGCCGCGCCGGATTGGTCAGAAAGACGCTCTAGGCTCCAGCTCCAGCTTGAATATCGCCTCGTGCTCGATGTTCAAAGCAAGCTGAATAGGAGAGCTAAAATATCGACCCAGCGCTAGAAACGCGTTGCAGCTGGAGCTAGAGCGAGCGCCAGAGCACACTTTTTCAAGCTGAAGCTTTTTTGGAAACAGGCCTTTAAGCCTAAAGCTGTGTTGGCACCATTTAAACCCTTCCACTGGCCTTCCACTCATTGGCTCATCGCCCTCCATTCACCTTGACACATTCAAATCTCCACACAAATCTAGCCTCGCCATTGGCTGGGAGTGAGAGGTGGGGGATTCCGAAGTTAAGTCACCGGCTGCTATAACTCTGTTGACATCCCTATTATCTGGGATGAATCTGTGATTTAAGGGACGTCCGCGGGCAGTCCTGGGGACATTTGTGTTGTGTGGGTCGAAGACCGTGTACTGTATTTCCCAACTGTGAAAGCACTGCATGGATAGGCCTACGCGCGCAGTTCCAAAGCAGTCCGATCAGCAATGGTAACCTTCTAATTTCGATCTCACATTTCTCCACCAGTGCATACGGCCATTTTTCAATAACTAGCGACCCTCGGCGAAGGGGGGACACATGGGGGGGACAGGTAGGGTGGGTGGAGAAGGAGAAAAGGTCCAGGGGACAATTACCGCGGGAGAGACGAAAAAAAGCGACCTTCACCCCCGGAGGTCAACATGCAACTGAACGGGTCCCACCTGCTATTGTGCATGAGCTGAACGGGGCCAATCGGAGAGGTGATGGTAACTATACATCCAGGTAACAATGGAAGTGGGCCAATAGGAAGCGGTGGCGGCAACAATATGGGGGCGGACCAATCAGAGGGCTCAGCCAACGCCCGCAAGCATTTTAATATGATAGATTACGGGCGACATGGTGGAGTAGTGGTTAGCCCCGCAGCCTTCCACATCGAAGGTCCCGGACGGAGGATACTTATGTGGATTGAGTTTCGATGAGTTCTCTCCGTGTTCAAGTGGGTTTTCTCGGGGTTCTCCCGTTTCCTCCCACTATCAAAATCCATCACATCAAAGGCAATGATTAAAGTCAGTCCATTAAAAGATGATCCCCTAAAAAGCCCAAGGAGGCCTATCACAGGGTGTCCATCATCATCATCATTATTATTATTATTATTATTATTATTATTACGAGTTTTATTAGTTCATATGTTGGGTTAGCTTGCGTCTCCCTTCATCGCTGACTACCCCTCATAGGGAAATGTCGTGATGTTGTTGTTGTTGTATTATTATTATTATTATTATTATTAACAATAACAATAACAATAATAATAACAATAATAATAATTAATAATAATAATAACAATAATAATAATAATAATAATAATTAATAATAATAACAATAATAATAATATAATAGATTACATGGCAACGGGTTACCGAGGCAACAATCCTTGATTGTTGTTGATTGTTACTCAATCACAACCTCTTCTTTGCACGTCCTGTTTCCGTGGTAATGCAATCGACAACAATCAATCATTGGTGATATTATGAAGCTATGGATATTGCTGAATGTCATTGTTGCCATGGGGACATGGTGGCGGAATGGAAGCCCTGCAGCCTTCCACCTCTGAGGTCCCGAGTTCGATCCCCGGGTCGTGCAGAAGATACTTATGTGGATTGAGTTACGATAGGTTCTCTCATCTCTCCATGTTCGCGTAGGTTTTCTTGGGGTTCTCCCGTTTCCTCCCACAATCAAAATCCATCACATTACAGGCAAATGATTAAAGTCAGTTCATGAAAAGAAGATCCCCTAAGAGCAGGGTTGTGAACCGAACCGAACCCTTGTTCCGTGAACCGGGTACGGGTTCAAGCCTGTTCAGGGGGAGAGTGGAGCCAAGGTCGGAGAGGGTCCGGAGTTTGGTTAGGTACAACATACCAACGCAACGGGGGGAAGGGCAGAAAAACCGCTGGATTTACTCCAGAGTATGCATCATGTTTTCGTGGTGGGAGAATGACACTTCCAAGCACCCGCGATACAGGGTGTATCGCAAATGTCACATTTTCATGTCATACGCATTTTTGTCCGATGGTTAAGTTAATCTGGTTTATGCAAGATTTTGTAGTCCAAAATTCGCAATTAATTTTTGCATGAGAGAATATTTAAAAAGTCACACAGAAACCATGTTACATAGTGGGAGAATGCTATAATTTCACCAGCAGAATTTTTTAAAGCTAGCGTATCAGCATATGATATGACCAGCTAATTCGGGTTAATTAGACAGTACATAACACAGGGACCTCCTACATACCATTTGGGGGGGGGGGGATGATATATTACCTTCACAATAAATTTACTACAAATGCCCCAAATAAATGCCTCAAAAATTGAAGGAAGTTTTGTTCCCCCTGTATAAATCAACCTTTAAGCTTGTGAACTTGTGTATAGGCTTCTCCTAACATACCGCCTCAGTGCTTGCATCGTCCTCCACACTGTCACCAGTCTCCTGCATCTCTTGCAATAGACGCCCATGCTTCCGAGCCAACAGTTCAAACAAGCTGACCAGTCGCTGACTTACATATGGGTGGAGCCCTTGAAAGTTGTTTGACATATTGGCTAGTGCAGCAAGGCAATTGGTATGCAGGTACTTGTCCTAGGTGAGAATATTCTTTGTAGTACAGTGCCGTGCACAATAGCATATAACAAGTGTAAACAACGACTTTGGGGTCATTCCATGTCAAATCATCACAGCGATTGGCCTTGACCCCTCAGATTTTTATGAAACTAGGTGTGTCTAGTGTCCTTACATAGTTATGAATGAAAACCAAAAGAAATATTTTTTTTTTGCCTACCATTCAAGAGTTATTAAATATTAAATATTCCAATTTTGACTAAAAATTGCTGCGTCTTGAAATACTCAAGTATTATTTTCTCAGGAACCAGATGAGATATGAACCTGGGGAATGTCTCATATTGAAGGTCTTTCCATGGGATTTAATTTAATATGTAACACGGCAGAGGTTATCATATTTATTAAAAAATTTAAACACAATTAAATCTTTAAATTTAAATTTTTCAAAAAATGATATTTTTAAAATTTTGAAAAAATTCCCAAAATTACTTTGTACTATCCTCTTGCATCTCCCAAAGTTTCATTTTGGGATCGCAAT
>JYFJ02007815.1:0-15061 GCA_000934665.2 Catajapyx aquilonaris
GAGAGGAGAGAGAGAGAGGAGAGAGAGAGAAAGGAGAGAGAGAGAGAAAGGAGAGAGAGAGAAAGGAGAGAGAGAGAAAGGAGAGAGAGAGAGATGTCAGGGGCTCCACTGTCAAATTTGTTTGGAAAAAGGGCTCCATGGGACAAAAAGTTTGGGAACCACTGTCCTCGATAGCCCATCTTTCAAAACTGTCGAGTTTAAAATAATATTATTCAACGATCCAGTTGAATCCGGATATAACAGCCTCTCTCTCGGTTATAACAGACTCGAAGGTTGGTCCTGGCAAACTTCCATATGGCTTGTGTATTTGCCTATAACACACCTGGGTTATAACAGACTGAATTCCAGTCCCTTTAAGTCTGTTATATCCTGATTCAACTGTATCTGAATTAACCCACATATTTCAAATGAATAGACCTACTGTATATGCAAGAGCACTCACCTGAGCATTGAGCTCCTCCATCTTATTGTTGTCAATAGTGGATCCACCTCTTACCGCAGCACCACCACCTATCATTCCTGCATTGCTCCTGCCTCCAGTAGGTCTTGATGGTTGATTTTTGATTGCTAGATGCCATACAAAGAGGCAGGGGGGAAAAAGGTGTGTTAGGAACAATAACACTACACATTCTCTTCTAAATCCGATATTCCTTCCCCAATGAGCAAAACTTATCCAAATTTGGCTAGCCCCAAAGAGACTGAGTTCTAATATTGACACATTCTATAAATTTCATAGTGCGTATTAGGCACATGTAGATTAACTTTTCTCTCTCAATGGTTTCAAAATTCACAAAAATGACAGTTACATTATCACAGAAAGCTTTCTAGTGCAATCAATCACATTTTTGACGGCTGCAGGTAATTACTTCACTAGAGTAACTGTGGTCAAATCATTGTAACGCCATACTCGCAACCAAACTTCTTTTTACTCCCCTGATTTTTCAAAATTTTGCATTTTCTAAATTTGCTTGGCCTATAGTGTTGCACAAACATCACCTCGGCTGCTAATTTTCACATTAGCAGGGTCAAAATACAAGCCAAAAGGTGATATTCCAAAGCCACAACACAATCAGCCGGATGCAGGTCGCAGGTCCCCGGTCCCCCGCCTCCGGTCGCCACTACTATTGTATAGCCCGCTCTCGGGTAGCGCGAACGAGAAGAATATCACCTCACATACTTTGTAATGAATTTTATGTAGTAATGTACGAATCAAGTCTAATCAATCCTTTACATATCACTGATTTCAGTCGCTGCGACAGAGGAGGGTGGGACGAGTGATCTGCGACCCGCGACAGGCTGCTAGTGTTGTGGCTTCGAAATGCCACCTTTTGGCTTTTATTTTGACCCTGCTAACATGAGAATTAGCAGTCGAGGTGATGTTTGCACAACACTATAGACCAAGCAGATTTGGAAAATGCTAAAATTTGCAAAAGTCAGGGGAGTAAAAAGAGTAAGTTTGGTTGTCAGTAAATACCCGCAACTGTTTACTGGTTCAAAATGAAAGCCACCAATGATCTCAAGCCTCAAACCGCCTTCCAAAATTTCCCCTACATTGTGGTGATACAACTGCTGGAAGGGTACACAACACTCACCCAATGCAAGGAGAGCTCCATTTGTGTTGGATACAAGCATTTGGCAATAAATGTGCTAAATCCATTTCTCCAACCATAAATGCGACAAACTGGTTATGGACTATGCTAAGCTTTCCTGTACCTTCTCTGTATTGCCTACATTTAAGATCTTGTGACAAAAACTTATAATGTCAAGCCTTTCAAAACATGCAACTTTTACAACTATTTACATGAGTGACAATCCTCGTTAAGTCTCACTTGAAATCATTGGTGGCTTTGACTTATAACTCTTTTAACATTGCTTGGTCTCTATTCACACGTCAAAGTGCACAAAAAATAACGACCTACTGAAATGGTACAACACTTTATCATAAAAGTTCTCACAATTGGAAAACCACACAACTCAAACTGGACAGGACTTTCTGCTCACAAAAACAGGGTGCAAAACAAACAAGGTGAGTGCAAAACAAAGTGCAGCAAGAAAACTGTTATGAAGAAATCTAAACTCATGCAGTTTCTTCATTACTCACATTCCCAGCACCAAACAATGACAGTGAATTATATTAGAATAATTAGCCTTAACTATAAAACCAGCATCCTTGTATTAGTGTCTTGTTAGCCAGTCTTGTATTAAAGAATTTAAGCATTTCATTAGTAACAGATTAATTTTATTTGCACTGCAACGGAAAAATAAGACTAGCTGATCTGCAGGAAGGTAATAACTTTTGCGACTTTCTTTAGGGCCTCTCGTTTATAATTATACTCCCTAGTTATCAAGTTCGAACTTAATTATCCTGGAATTGTTACTCGCTCGAGATTGTTGTGCCCTCAGCTGCTTATTATTAACAAGTTACTTCGAGACAATTACTCTTCAAATTATCACAAATATCAGCTGCGTCCGTTAGGTTGAATGAAGCACTTTTTGAAACTCCTAAAGGAGGGTCCAGCCTGCAGTAAAGTGCAAATTTTAAAATTTTCAATTTTAAATCCACTGATTTTAAATACATTGCTTCCAAATGAGCCATTTCCAATGGCACAATCTGGAGAACTAAAAGCAATTTAGGGCCTTGAGGGATCCTTCACTTCAGTCTAACAGGGGGAGCAGTGGTGGCCGAGTTGGCAATGGCTAGGCTTGGTGTGCGGAAGGTCCCGGGTTCGATCTCCGCCCGGGATTTCCCTTTCGCCTGTGTCAGTGGGTCCCTGACCCACGCCTAGGAGGCGTCTTGGCAACCCTCCTGGGGGACTGCACAAGACCCTTTTCAGACATTGCACTTGCACCCGTGTCCCCTCCCCAAAAATCGCCATTCCCTTCCCCATTTCCCTTTCTCCACTGCATGGTGTTACAAGAAAAACTCCGAAAATTGACATGGAAAAATGGTGGTATTCCAACCCCCTAAAGGAGTGTTGATTCTCCCTATGGGGTAAGTTAAAAAAAAAAAACTAACAGGAACAGCTGACACATTAGATAACATCTTTTTGTAAGTTTTAAAACTCATCAAATAATTAGCAGCTTAGTACCCAAAAATCCCTAACTACTATGGAATATTCAATTGGAACGCATTGCAGTAGAATCCATATCCTGAGGCCTTGTAAATACTGGAGCTACTGGGGAAGGCATCACCACCTGCTGAAGATCAGCATAGCCCATTGGTTTCACTGATGCAACTGTACAAGTCCTCGCTATATCATTATGTACAGTATGAAGATGTTCATTGTCCCACATGTCCCTAACAAATCATTATGTTCATCAATGCATTAGGCCTATTCCTTTAATAATGGTTCCTAAGTGTGCAAATCATTATTCTGTAATGTATTTGTTAAGTTACATTTTCTACTCTCATGGGGACTTGACTACTTCATACTGCAAGGTAATGGACCAAACCTTACAGCCATCTCCAAACCTTATAATACCACTCAAACCACTTGACACACCACATGTACCCACAGGTTAATCCCAATGATAGCAAGAAAATAGATCCACAAGAGGACAGCATTACATAAACAATTTCACATATTTTAATTTCAATGACAGGATTTTTTAAAGTCAATTAAATAAAAAAATCCAGATCCAACCAGCACGCAATTGACCATAAGAATTCACCTACATTACGGCAAAATCATGTAAACTTGGGAATTTATAAACTGAGAACTGTTGACACATGATGTCTGATGCCATTATGCATGTAAGCATGGGATTAACCTCCCTCAACTCAGTGTTGACTTCGATTGATTGGTTGGGCTTTTAATGGCACAACACCAGTAGTGGCTATACTGCACAAGGGACAGTGTTTTGTTGTGCAGGCTATACATTCAAGTCAGAATCTAAAGTTTATGCCATTCCTATTTTAAATCACTCCTGCACTTAAATGGTTTCAGTGTGTGAAAGAGTGGATTTACTCTCTACTTCTTTATGGTTTCGTCACATGTGTTAGAACACTCACAAATCATTGGCAAAAAAATTCTTGTATTACATTGCTATACTAGAGGTCATCTAATATTACTTGATGCTTTAATTCAACCACAATCAAGTAAATTGCTGGAGACATGGTTAGTATTTCACTATTTAAGTTGCACTTGTAATCACCCACTACCTCACTACTTCACCCATGTAACTGTCTAAATTACATTGGAATGAACATGTGGAGCAAAAAATAATAATTTAAAATATCGTAATAACAAATGAGTGTCCTTATATCTTCCCATATTGTCCTCCACAAAACTACTATACTATACTAGAACAAGATAAAGACAATACTGACACATAGTAATGGGAAATATTTAAAGCTCTATATTGTTATATTTCTTGTGGTTTTTGGCCATAACAAGGGAACAATTTCAGTCTCAACTGAGACAAAATAAAATCTCCATTATAAAACAACACAAAATTTTCACCTAGCTTCTCTTCCCTGACTTCTACCCCTTATGCCTCCCCCTGCTCTCCCCAACAATAATGAATTATTAAGTGGTCATCACACTAACTTCCTTTCTAAGTTAATTAACTTATGCCCTCTATAAGCCCACCAAGCAAAACTTTCTGTGCCTCTCCATTAGAACGTCAAATTAGCTGCATCCACATGTTCAAGTGTCAAAAGTAACTAAAAAAGCAAATCTGCCAATCACCAGGAGGCCTGCTGTTAGCAGGTGCAGGCTTTGCTGCATTAGAAGGCGCTGCTGCTATCCTCGACCTAGGTGAGTTCTGCCCTCCAATCTTCGCCTTTGCTTGGGACTGGGAAGGGGAAATTCTTTTGGGCTGGGCCAATCCACCAGCGGACCCCCCAAAATGCGCCCCCATTCCTCCTCCCCCTCCACCTCCCAGAGGATCCCCCCCTCTGGATTCCAATGGGTCGTATCCATCCATCTGGCCTCCGTAGTTTGCCTCGAAGAACTTGCGGAACCACTGCACAAACTCAAAGTTGTCCTGGAACCGACCCTTCACAAGCTTATCTACAGGGCAGATCTGTGGAAGTATAAATGAACCAAAAAAAAGGCATGGAGAGAGCGAGAGCAAGCAGTGCACATGCAAAATTAAAAATTACACCAGGAACATTAAATCTGAAAATGAGTGATTAAGGAAGTATGGAAAAATTAAACTAAAGCAAACCATCACCGTCAAACAAAGGAAAAAATAAATACACGATGCCTGTCCATATTTCCACATTCACACATCAGAGCTGACATAATTAGCATCCACGGATCTCTCTTTGTAGTGCCATAGTGCAAAGTATACGTTAAAGGTACATTGACAGCAAAATCAAGGACCCCACAATAAGAAAATTAGTTTCTTTTAAACAGACACTGCAGCAATGGAAATCAAGACCAACATGTCCTAATGATCGTTGATAATAGAAATTTTCAGAGAGAGATCTGAGCATGGCTTATGAAGCTCCTCTTATTCAAGACATCAATATTGCAGTCAAGAAGTGTTACCCATGGGCTTGGCCATGGACCGGCTTGGAATGGGCCTTGGCTGCTGCTGCTGAGGAGGGGGTGCCATCATCCCCATCCCCATCCCGAGCCCCATGCCCATCCCCATCCCCATGCCTCCCCCTCCCCCTCCCCCTCCACCCCCACCCCCAACCATTCCTACAGGGATGGCCCCCAGATGTTGGCCCAGCCTGGCCTCCATTGCATTGTAGTCACTTAGGTCATAGTTGGCATCAAAGAACTTCTTGAACCACTGCAGGAACTCAAAGTTGTCCTGAAACCTTCCCTTTATCAACTTATCTACTGGGATAACCTGCAGTGTTGAATAAAAAATAAATCAATGTGGGGAAAAGGGAAAAATACTGTTATCCAAATGATTAATATAATGGGGTTAGTGCCTTCCATAAGTCAAACAATAGTTCCTACACATATGAACTTCTGCAAATAAAGAAAAGTACAGCAAGTATTAACTTCTTAAAGAGTTATAACACTCAGATTTCCCCTTCTCACACGAAATTACAAAATTTCAAACTAGAGCTACATCTTCAAAAATATGACAGCATAACTTGCTTTTGAGATATGGAAGTCTTCTTACCCTCATTTCACAAATAAACTAACCTAAGAACAACATAGAAATGAATGAAAAAAAAAACACTTTACACTAAATAGGCATTGCAGTATCAAGGTTGTTTGGTGTTACCATTTCTCAAAAAAATAAAAATAATAGCATTCATAAAAGCAGCATCTCGAGGCTGACCTTCACTTCTATGATGCTATATGTAACACATTCATCTTTAGAATGGTATGGTCACCTCAATGGCCAGCAATGGCTCTCAACAAATCAACAATAAATGAACAATTCAAGGCTTGTGACATCAAGGCACTCTACGGATGAATTAATGATGTCTTGCTGCACATACATCAACACTGGAAAAAAAATCAATCCTTTCACTGGAACTCTACCTGTCAGTGTCTCATGCATACATTCTTCCACAAAATGGAATGTTTGCATGACTATTTCACCTTTATCCCATTTAAAAAATATGTATATACCTACAAGTGCGAAAATTAGGCATACGGTACCCTGCATTAATGGCTATGCACAGACATCGCCACCTGTCCAAGAACGGCGGAATTAGGCGTTGGTGGGCTGCGTCCAAAATACCTGGGCAGCTCAAGATATCACGGTTGATTCAAACGCTTGCTACCAAGATGGATCACAGCGGATCACAGATATATCTATTGGATGAATTATAAGGCCATTGCGATTCCTATCAATGTATTGAGGTAGTGAACCAGTTATTACAAGGACCCCGTTTGAATGCCCGTCCCACAAAAAATTAAGTTCCCTACGAAATGCGTTGTACCGTATTTTTGCTACTGCGCCCCCTTAAAAAATTAAAATTATGAGGCAAATATGAACCTGCAGTGACACCTAAATGATGTAAATAATCTGAATATAATCATACACAATGATACCTGCTTCTGAAGGTATCCTATATAACTAATTGAATGAATCATTCAACATGGATCTTTCATGTACTGGACTGCTAACTACCCCACTCTCCAGAGTGCAAATATTATAAAATATTTTAACTACTCACCTTGTCAACATTCATCTTCTTGAAGGCAGCCTGAAGCAGCTTAAAGTTCTGGATATATTCATGCTCCAAGTTTGTCTTGAACTTCACCTTTTTCAGGATGATGCTTCCTAAAGTAAACAGAAGCAACCCATTAAATTAAATTGCTAAAGCGTAAGCTACACTCAAATAATTAAGTAAACTGTGCAGGCAAAAAGTAGTACAATTCAGTAACTCTGGAGTAGAAAGTTTCCCTCTCATTACAATATATTTGTGTAAAAGATTTCCAAGAAAACATTAACTCTACCAGCTCAGGTTGATTCACTAAGGTAGTTGACCAGGTAAATGTGTGTAATTTTTAAAACACTATACACAGAGAGATTTCATGTCAAATGTGCCGTCTACATTCCTTAACCAGATGCTGAGTCAGGTGGCTCAGAGGTCATCAGATGTCACTGCTCCGATTATTATCTCAAGAGACTGCATATAGTGGATTTGATGTTATTCTCGGGGTTTTCCAAGATGCAGGGGCTTCATCTTGTACACAACCCCATTAATACATCCCCACAAGTGTAAATTGTCACACAGTATGGACAAATATGGCCTTTCTTGGCTGCCCTTTGACACACTGAATAGGAATATCCAGTCTCTTGCCATGATCTGCACAATTCTCTCTGAATAATACTCATGATCCACATAATGCAACACCTCCCAGCAATATAAATGTTGGCAACTGGAAAGCTCTGGACCAAACCCAGCTCTATTTTATAAAATATTTTTTGAGAACGGCTAAGAATACACGCAACTACCTAGTGAGACTCGAATCAGGAGGCCTTCCCCTACGGGTAGCGATAGTGATACGACTTCTAATATCTTTAGTACATCTCGATGGGATGGCAAACGACAGATTACCAAAATGTGCACTTAATATATTATATATGCGGACCACAATGGGATCTAGAAAAGGCGATAATTGGTTCGCACAGGTCAATGAAATTTTTAAAATAGCAGGCATATCACGGGAATACTGGGTCTATTCACAAGTTAAGGGGGGTTTACATGTGGCAACGGGTTGCAGCAACCAGTTGCGCGCAATCTGAATTACACGGAGAGAATAGGAAGTTGCACCCAACCAAAAATTGCTGGAACTAGCGCCGCAACTGGTAGCTGTAACCAGGTTGCATGCAACCGGGGATACATCATAAAGGTGGAAAATGAGTGGAGGTGTACCTGCCGGGCTTCAAATAAACAAATTGCCTGTTCAGTACTTGCGAATTCCCTTTCCCCCCCTCTTTGCTGAAGTTGAAAAAGGTCTCTAATGAAGTACAATACTGTTTTACTTCCACTATTCGGAGATTTTTCCTCGATGACAGACATAAAAATGCTGCCAGTTTCCACTTTAGGCAGGTTCCACAGTACACAAGTACCAATCTTTAAAAATTACCATGTACTCCACTAATTTTTTAAAAGTGAGCATAAGAGATCATTCCTCATTCATTTGATATTGAAATGTCTACATTGTTTACGCATGGGTTGTGACTTTAGTGGGGGCTTAACGTCGGCCTATTTCTGCCCCTAGGCTCAACACCGATGGCAGGGGGTGGTCCTCCTGCTGAAAATTTGGCCACTATGGGGATCTTAACGTGCACTCGGGCAATGTCACAAGCACACGGGACCGACTGCTTTACTTCCCCTCCGAAGGAAGGTGCACTCTTACTTTTCTACCACCCAGAGAAAAGTCACCGACCAGATTACCTGTCACCGCTGCAGGTACATCTTCCAGATTAATGGTGAATACTTGTGACAAAATATCACCATGATTTTCAGAAGACTGTTTAGTTATCCACCCTGCACATAGAAACACTCTACAAACCTGGAAAGAGCATGTCCATGAACTGGCAGTAGGCTGCCCCAGTGCAGAGCTCTTCAATCTTGGTGAAGCCAGACTGCAGACACTCATTGACCCATGCCAGCATTTCATGCCGACTCAAGTTGTCCGTTGTAACATTCGTTGAATATACATTCACTGCCATCTTCTGCACTTAAGAATTAGCACACACCTCAAGTGTCACTGAGGAAAAAAAAAAAATTTAAATCACATATTTACAGCAATATTCACAAGTTCTTGCACAAATGCAATATTTTGTCAAAACTGCAAGTTTCAATATCACCTAATTAATGTATAGTCACTGCAAGGCATGGCACCATAGAGTAGTCAGCCAATCTTACCAGTGATATCACTATGGAATGAGTCATTGGGGATTATAGCAGTGTAGTGACAGTTTTTCTGGCCAAGTTGAGTCACTAGCTAGCCGTTGTGTCTGGTGCTGCACTCTCATGTGCTCAATCCTCTCCAGTTACTGGTTCTATTTTTATATCAGGCTTCAATGAAATTCCCACCTTCCCCAACAGTTCTACATAAAGCTACACGAAATCTGTCAACACACATGAATGACTCAACTATGCTTGCTGAATCACCGGAGACAATTAATGCTATGCAAGCTATTCATTGGGGCACTCTTGCCTTTTATCCCTACTGAAAAATGAGCAGAAAACCCTGCAATAACTTGCCAATCTGACAACAATACTGGAGGGGAGGGAGCATGTGCAAATCTGCCAGTAAATACTTTCTAAGTAAAAGCAGGAAGACGTGTGTCTCAGGAAACCAAGGGGTGATGATCAACTCAATTTCACTGGCCAAAGTAGCTAAATGATTTAGCTATGCATATAAAGGAGGTTGTCCTCCTGGATAGATGAACTGGCCTTCTAGATAACCATCTAACTGAAGAATATCATTATTGTTCTCATTATTGTTCTCACATGTCACCACAACTACTCTAAATGCCTCTGCAAAGCACACCTTTCTGCTGTAGATGTGGTCTCCAAATAGTTTGAGGAAATCTGTGCACCCATTTCGTGGGTTTTACAGTTAAGTGTTACATTTGTTGCTTTGCATGGCCCATGTAGCTGAATCTAATTCCTAACTTCTCTCTCCTTCCCTCACAAATGCCTGCAAGACACATTTAGCCCTTTCTCATGAAAAATAGCAGAAATTGAATTCGCCACTTTGGCTACCTGAGACTTCACATGAAACATTTACAGGGCACTTGCTGAATGGGCATGGACTGTCACAGATTGTTGCAGAAATTATTACCTATTTGGCAAAGGTTTCAACACACTGATTATATTAAATTGTAATATTTGCACAAGATATAATGTAGTGGTTCTGACGCTGTGCATTTTGCAGGTCCACATCACTAGTGACACTTAGCAGTTAAGTACACATTTCATTTCGTAGCAGTTCCTGCTTAGAATTGTATAGTCCCCATGTGATGCGTCTGCTGGTGCATAAAACATTCCTCCAATTTTTGCTGTACATGACTGCATCACAATCTTTGAAATCTCAAATGCTACAGCTGCTTGGAGGAGCCCCAAACGAATAAAGCAGAACGGAAAAATAACTGTCTTTTCCAAGTGACATGCACTCACACCACTCTGTTCCCTCTCCTGGTCCTGGAGAGATCATAAAATAACCAACTCTGCAACACCCTGTGACATTACAACCTGTGGCCTCAAATGGGTTGAGAATCAATCCCTGTGGGAATATCTCCTTGACACAACATCCGTACCTTACAAAGGTCGATGCAACGTAATCAGGTGATGCAAAACCCACTCTAAAATCGACCTGTCATTAGTCCTGGGTACGACAACTGCCTGATGTAGAGTCCTCCCCCGCGCCTGATGCGAGCCCCTTCCCTGCCCGCAGCATCCGCAAATCCACGTAGAGCGGATGCGGCCTGTGACCGCCCGGCCTCACCACTCCGAAATAGGAAGCGGCAGGCAGGGAAGCAGCCAAGTGAGTGTGTCGGTTGGTCAGCGTGACGTGAGTGACTAATGCTCCTAGGCCTAGCGAGGAATGGAAGGAAGGAATGGGAAGGAGCGGGGGGGGAGGAGGACCCGGGGCCGGCGAGGAGCGTCTGGCTTGTTGCAGGAGGAGAACGGCCCTGGGGGCGGAATGCGGGCAGACTTTGCCCCAGAGTAGTTCCATCCACAATTCCCCTACAGAATATTTACCTGCGTGACACGACCCGACTTGCAGTGGACTCGCAGTGGGGCACCTCCAGCCGGGGGGAGAGAGGAAGGGAAGGGAGGGAGGAGGGATGACGTCACTCAGAATGGGGAGCCGAATTAAACGTCGCTAATGTTGTTCAGCAGCTTATAGAAGGTAGCGGCTGTAGTAGAGAGTAACCTGCTACATGCTATTACTACAGAATTTTGCCTACCTACTATTACGGATTTTTTTCCCACCCTCTCTCGTAGCACTTTGGCCATCCGTATACCCCACAAAGTGACATCGATAGGGCTTAAAAACACAGTAATGTTCTTGACTTTTTTATTATTTTATGTTTAAATGGGATCGTGGAACAAACACTCTGGTCGAAAACTGTGGTTGAGGAGGTATCGTTCGACTTTCGTTTCACCCGCTCCTTTTGTGATTTTTGCGTCATCTGCATGCAGATCTTGACAAAATTAATGTAGGCCTACATCGACAGAGCTTCAAAACTCAGTGAAAGTTATCTAAGAGCTAATAACTGATGATAATAAGGATGTACGTATATAGATATCGACTAGCAGGATACCCGGCGTTGCTCGGGTTATGAAATACTTTTCCATGTAGGTGTAAGTCATTGATTTGGTAGTAACCTTGGAAATAATTATGGCTATACAATGTTGGCATACCTGTTACATGGAGCATATTGCATGTGCATGAAGTCCAAACACCAAACTGCGGATGTCAGATTGTAAGAGAGAGTACACAATACGCCTTAAAAACCCAGCAAAAGTATGTCATGAAAAATGGAAGGTTTTGAAGTAAATGTAGAATAGCATTGAAAGACTGGCACCTCTCTTAGTCATTCCCCAACCCCAAAATGGCCAATCTGGCCTGGATGACTGTGCCAGCAGGCAGCTATGGGGTCGCTGGAGAACTCAGGGGATCCACCACGTTAAGGTTAAGGCGGCGCATTAGTAAAAATACGGTAGGTGCATTTTTGAGGGAATTTTATATTTTTGTGGCGAAACGCACCGTTAATCGGAAAAATCACGAAGAAGGTGCCCTGCGCAAAGGTTTGGCCTTTACTATATGGTACCATACTCGATATGATTGCATTAAAATTGTGGACATATGGGCGCAGAAGCTTTCCCTGCCGCATGTTATTCAAATGGACATTTGGGGAACGCCATTTTCCTTTCACTTGAACTGGATGAAAAGGTTACTTCTAGGCCGAAAATGGTAAAATGACGACTAAGGGGCCCTGCGCCAGATCATGTCATATTTTTTGGTGTAATTTCTGTGTCCATTGCACCATTTTTGCGCCCGTACGGCCGCAGAAGTGTGGACATGTCGAATCCCCATAATGATGCTGCCCATGCATAAGCGAGTGTGTTTAGGTCGTCTCCAAGGGCTTCATTGTTACCGGGTTTTTTTTGCTAATGCGCCGGTGTAGATTATGGAACTGCTTGTAGAGCGCGATGGAACGTCGTTGCCGTGGGAACGGTTTTTTTTTTGTTGCGTTTGTAATATAATGAAATATGGGCCTCTTTACACGTTCCACAAAGTTGAAGCAACTTTGTTGCATGACGTCACTGCAACAAAGTTGACCGTGTAAACGTGCAGGCTCCACAGTTGAAAGNTGGCATTTGGCATTTAGTGGTTGCCTCGGTAACCCAAGACAGGTGATGTTTACAGCCAATTGCTCATTGTTAGAAGAGTGTTCCAAAGTCCTTTTCGCCTCCTGTGGCCAAGGATGACCTCGGAGGTGAATTCCAATGTGCCTATGTTATTCCCGGTAAAAAACTACCCCTGGTGATACCCCTGGGGCATATGTGGATGCCTCCGTATGGATCTGTTTAGGTGACAAAAGACAGACATAGGTCTTAAAATATGTATTAGATTAGAAGATAGGCCTACATATAATTCATAGGCATCGGCATATATATTCATAGGTATCTCCGGGAGTAATTTGGAAAGGTGCGTGTGATGATTAAGATTAATGCCATATTTTCGTTGAGGTTTTTGTCGGGTCCCTGTGGCACACAGGGTTAGTCCAATAAGGTTCACAAACCCGTCAGAAATGCCTGCTCAAGGATGTATGTAAATGTGCAATGCGACAAGATGCGGGATGTGAAGTCGCCAGAAGGGCATCATAAGTTCATAACAATCAGTCGGACATGGACGTGTTTAATGCCAAATCATGATGCCCTTCGCATTCTGGTGATAAATAAATTACATAGCAAGATACCTTGCGATACCTTGAACCCTATGTGTGGGGTTTAAAACTATCCAGTCGCAAAATTGCGAGAGGAGAGAAAACATGTTGGTGGAATTTATTATTTTTGTTGCCATACTTTTACTGTGGACTTATAAGAGGCCTTCTGGATTCCCACCAGGTATAATATACAGTATTTGACACAATGTTTTCTATCGGTTACATTATTCAGCACATCTGACTGGCGAACTAACTTCAACTATTAAGTTGCACACACGCTGATACCCATATCATTATTATTAGGCCTATAACATAAAGAGAAGAAGATTATATTGTAGCACACATAGTTCGTTGATCTGCTGCCTTTCGGATGTTCATTATATTATGTAGTATGTATACATGCATCACATCGAAGCACAGAATATGATAGTCTACTAGTAACTAGTAATGTTGATTAAATAAGAGGCAATGCCCAGTTTATTTACAACTGTTACAAGTAAGCTACTGAAGTTATTGAATTAGTAAATGTTTTATGAGAGAGTTCTTCAAAATATTGGAAGAAGGATTCTCCCTCCAGAAAAGCTTAATTGATGCAGTAGGCCTAACATGAGGAGTTCGAAAGGCTGTACCACAATATATTCTGGCCAGGAATGTTGTCTCGCGTCAAAACACAAGGAAGAAAGCCTATTATTGTGTGACAATTCACTCCTATACAGGGTGGTCGGTAAATGGCGCACAAGCTTCAGGTAGAGAGATTGCTTGTGAAAAATCAGTATATGGAAGTGAAGGTCATATTGCTCTACGTGGCCTGGTTAGGGCTCACGAGGTCCCCAAAGTTTGGGCCAAATCATGACGTCACATCCGCCCGCGAAATTCAAACACTACCGTATCGCTCCCGTCCGCGGTGCGTTGCCAGGGGTTGTCATATTGACATCCCCCACATTTTCCCCAAACAATGGAACCGTATAAACTCGCCGGGACATTGCCAAAGCACGCGGCGACGAAGGTATGGCAATGCCTGGCAACGTCCCGGCCAGTTTATACGGTTCCATTGTTTGGGGAAAATGTGGGGGATGTCAATATGGCAACCCCTGGCAACGCACCGCGGACGGGAGCGATACGGTAGTGTTTGAATTTCGCGGGCGGATGTGACGTCATGATTTGGCCCAACCTTTGGATGCCTCGTGAGCCCTAACCAGGCCTCGTAGAGCAATATGACCTTCACTTCCAGATACTGATTTTTCACAAGGGATCTCGCTACCTGAAGCTTGTGCGCCATTTACCGACCACCCTGTATAAGAATGTGTCCCTTATATGAGTGTTATTCTTCATCTTAACATGTTGCATTAAAACCTAAAGAACATAAACACTTTGTCATAAACTCATAATAATGTGATGAAATGTATTTTTCACAATCACAGTGAAGTCATTTTTTGTAGCACACTCTGTATACAGGGTGTATCTGAACTCAGTGCCCCGACGTATATGACTGCCTTCCTAGCCACCAGAGGATCGATTTAAGTATAGGAGTCATATGTGTGGGCAGCCTCATTACTGAGATACACTCTTTAGCGATTTTTGCCTAATCGCTCCTTCTGACTTTTAAATAGAATTTTCTAGTGTAACTAGCCAAAGAGGCCTTACCACCTGTGGGCAACAAACCAACAAAGTCCCGCCCCCAGACCTTCCAGAGCCTTCTGACTGGGGGAGGGTTCGA